>PVJD01017835.1:0-16325 GCA_004026545.1 Mormoops blainvillei | reverse complement strand
AAGCACTTCATCTGCCCTTCCATTCTAAATGATGGCTTTGCTGGATAGAGTAATCTAGGTTGTAGGTTTTTGCTTTTCATCACTTTGAACACTTCTTGCCTGCAAGGTTTCTTTTCAGAAATCAGCTGACAATTTCATGGGAACTCCTTTGTAGGTAACCTCTGCTTTTCTCTTGCTGTTTTTAAGATTCTCTATCTTTTATCTTTGGTATTTTAATTATGATGTGCCTTGGTGTGGTCCTCTTTCGGTCCAACTGGTTAGGAACTCTGTGCTTCCTGGACTTGTATGTCTACTTCCTTCACCAAATTAGGGAAGTTTTCTTTCATTATATTTTCAAATAAATTTTTGATTTTCTGCTCTTCCTCTTCTTCTGGCATCCCTATGTTTTGGACATTGACACGTTTGGAGATGTCCCAGAGTCTTCTTATACTATCCTCGTTTTTTGAATTCTTGTTTCTTCTTTCTGTTCTGGTCGAATGCTTATTTCTTCCTTATGTTCTAAATCATTGATTTGAATCCAGGCTTCCTTCCCTTCCTTGTTGGTTCCCTGTACGTTTTTCTTTACTTCACTTAGTGTAACATTCATTTCTTTCTTTATGTTGTTGCCACACTCAATGAGTTTTGACCATCCTGATCAACAATATTTTGAACTGTGCATCTGATAGGTTGGCTATCTCCATTTCACTTCATTCTTTTTGGGGGATTTTGTTCTGTTCTTTCAGTTGGGCCTTATTTCTCTGTCTCCTCAATTTGGCAGACTCCCTGTGTTTGTTTCTGTGTATTAGGTAGAGCTCCTCCGATTCTCTGTAAAAGGCACCGATAAATGGTGTGGGGCTGAGCCTTAGGTAATGGCCAGGGTGGGGTAACCCATTTTACCACTTTGTGGTTCTGTGTGGGGGGAGGGTTCGGAGAGGGGACTGTGCTACTACCTGGCTTCTGGAGGTTTGCCCCGCACTCGCCCCATTTTCAGTCACTTTGCCCATTCTCAGTATGTGACTGGCGCCCTTCCTACAGTTGCCCTCGTATTGATTTATTGAATCCCAGATTGGGTGAGCTTGTGTACATTTTAAGACCATCCAGGCCCTTTAAGTGAAGTTTCCTGAAAATCTGGCAGATTCTTCTGCCACCCTAATTCCCACTGGTTTTTACATTCAGAAGTTATAGGGATTTATCTTCCCAGGCTAGAACTCTGGGCTGTGCAGTCTGGCCTGGGGCTGGGATCACTCTCTCCCAAGTTATCCCTCCTGATTTTTATCCACCCCAAATGAATGTGGGACAACCTATGCCTGTTGTGCCCCACTGCTGCCTCTCCACACCACACTGCATCTCCTTGACTCTCCTCCCCATCTCCACCCCTCCTACCTGTCTGGATGAATGTGGCTTCTTTAAATCCTTGGTTGTTGGACTTCCATACAGTTCAATTTTCTGACAGTTCTGGGCATTTGTTTTGATACTTAATTGTAATTCATTTTTGTGGTTGCATAAGGAGGCTAAGCATGTCTACCTATACCTCCATCTTGACCAGAAGTCCCAAGAGTTCATTTTCTAACAAACTTCTTTGGTCCCTCCAGATTCAGTGCCTTTCAAATCACCTCTGCTACATACCATCTCACATTTTGGTGTGAAGACCAGTGTTCACCATTAAACCTAAAATCCCACAACACCATTCTGATTTTGTCACCAGCACACAAATGTCCAGTCCCAAAAGATTTGCTCCAAAATAATTCTGGAAACTGGTATCTTGCTGATAATATTTTTAGTTCAAGCCATGGAGAACTTCTTTGTATTCCCTGTACATGGTAGAATAATTGGCTTATGGGGCTTCATTGTGCCTAGTTGCAAAAGAATCTGTTTTGTCTGCCCACCGTGGACTGCATTTAAGTCTCTAAAAAGCAAATTTTCTGATGGATCAAACCTTTTCCAATCTGCTGCTTGGTGCTTTTTCAATGGCTGGAGTTTTACTTGGGGTAAGCATTATAAGAAGAGCAATTGAAAAGGCATTTATAGCAAAAGTCATAGGTCCAAAGTGGATGTGTCAAATTAGCTTTACTTGGCCCAAAGTAAACAGGGAATGAGCCATCTGGTGAAGACACACACCAAAAGTACCCGGGGCAAACACCTGATCCTGGATGAGAAAAAGAATCTGTGATAAGAAAGAAATGCCATCTCACAAGTATTTTACCCAAACAATAAAGAAATAACACAAGATTTTGGTGGCCTTGAAATTGCTCTTTAAATTATAACTGGACTTAATTCTCCATATTTATTTCATCATAAAAGGGTTAAAGGGAAAATAAACAGGAAAAATACTTCACAAGTATTTAAGTGGCAAGTTTAGATTCATGTTTTCCCATCCTGATGGAGTTTATTTATGGCTTTGAGCCATCTTTTGGTTAGGTCAGAAATAATGTTAAATAGATTTAAAAACCCTAAGAATATGATCTTGATAATCCAATGGGCTTTTTGAGTATGCAAAACAGCCCATATGATCTAGCCCTATAGAACAACTTCATTTACTTCTTTTCTGTTATCCTATTGGCAGTGTCCCTGCTTATCATGATGAAGAGAGCTTGCTTTATCATGAAGCAATTGGAAAACATTCACAGAGCAAATCACCCAAACAGAGCATAATTTTATGTAGCATACTATATCAGGGCCTCGATTCCACTATTCCTCCAAAGGGATACCATCACACCAAAATATCCTGTGAAATGCATTTTCCTTTCCAGTTCAAATAATCTTAATTAATTTCTTCACTGATCTTATACTATCTATTCCATACTGGACCATTTGTTCTGTTGGACCATAAACTCCTAGAGAATGAAATTCTTAATTGTTCAGTGTGCTTCTTTTATATAGCCTCCATCCTCTAGTGTTTTCGAAGTACTTAGAAATATAGAAATTCATAGTGTCAACCAGTCAAGAAAGCCCCTGGCACTTATTTACTTGATGAATAAAGAATCTCTTACCACAGGTAATTATGAATAATAATACATTTTAAGATGCACATTGAAAATGAGACAACTAAAAGTTCCAAATGGGTCAGAAAAAAAAAATGTAATTTCAAGAAAAGGAACAGATTGCCTTGGGTGGATCAAGATGGTGGAAGGGTGAATGGAAGTAACACTGACCTCCTCCCACAACAAACTGGAATTACAACTAAAGTATAGAGAAATCACCCAGAACAGACAACAAAACAATAGCGAGAGAGAAGACTTATAACCTCAGACAGACAGAAAAATCAGTTTCAGCACAACCTGACCAGTAAGGAATATGGCAGAAATGCAAGAAGGCTGGCTGGGCACCCTCAGGCAGCAGTGCCAGAGAGATATTTCAGTGGCCAGTTGGATCCCCCTGAGAAGAGAGGGGTCTAAACCATTACCCAGGATCCGCAGGCTATAGCACGAGAGCCCAAAAAGTACACAGATAAAAGCCAGCTGTGAAAAGCAGCAGGGATGCTCGATGCATGAGACAGGCAGCTGGAGACTGAAAGAGTAGTTTAAAGAACCAATGCATAAATTTTCATTTGTAGCCACTTACCCTGGGCTCCAGCAAAGGTAGGGGCAGAGTGGGCTCTTTAGCCCACCTGAGGAGAGACTGGGGATGGAGGCTTTGCGTAGAGAACTGACAAAGTAGCTGCCAGGATCCAGGTGATGAGTAATCCCCATGTGGCAGCAGCCATCTTGATCAGGCAGACCACTCCCCTGAGTGGAAGCCTGAGAAGGAACAATAGCCCCTCCCCCAGGAGGGATTCTGCTCTGGACCTGTGGTGCTTAAGCCTGACTTCCGAGCGCAGAGTGGCAGCTACAGCCAGTAGATCCCTGCAAAGGGAGGGCAGAGTTGACTAGAGATGCTTGAGGAGAAACTGGGGACGGAGACTTTGGGGAGAAAACTGAGAGAGTGGCCTCCAGGATCCTGGTGCTGAATCATCCACCAGAAGGCTACAGCCATACACACAGACCACTCTCGTCTGAGCAGCAGCAGCCTGAGGGGAAACATTAGCCCCAACCACAGGAGGGATTCTGCACCATCCTATGGTGCTTAAGCCTGACCACTGAACCCAGAGTGACTAGATTAACAACTGAAGAAGACGGCCACAGAAAATAAATCCTGGGAATTCTCAAACTGGTTGCCTAAGATCAGATGGGGTCAACATCTGACATCACCAGACATGAACCCAGAAAGAAAAAAGAGCAGTAAATACTAGTCTACCGAGATGAAATCCACTGTGGTCTTCTCCCTGATTTGCAATATTTTTCATCCTACATAGCTTTTTAACAATCATTTCTTGTCCATCAAGTTGGTGCATATTAAGTCACTAGATTTGATACTATAGTTTATTTCTCTCCTTTCTTATAATAGTCTTAATCACTTTACAGCCTTATTAATACTAGTTCATTTACTCTTGATTGTGGGATAGTAGGGGGAGTGAGTTTTGTCGTTGTGGGTTTGTTTCCTGGGCTTTGTGGTTTTGCTCTAGCAGCCAAATAATGGGAAGACAAAGAAACAACTCACAATCAAAAGGAAAGGAGGAATCCTCAAAAAGAGCATTAAATGAAATAGAGGCAAGTAAACTATCAGATATTGAGTTTAAAACAATGGTTATAAAGAAGCTCAATGAGCTCAGTGGAATCAGAATTACCAAAAACTACAGGGAAGCCATGAGGGATTTACTCCATGCTATATCAGCATGAAAAAGGACATAGAATTATCAACAAGAACCAAGAAGAAATGAAGAATACAATTTCTGAATTGAAGAACACAGTAGAAGGAATCAAAAGCAGGCTAGATGAAGCAGAGGATCAAATCAGCGAGCTGGAAGACATGGTAGAAAAAAACTCCCAGAAAGAGCAAGAAAATGAAAGAAAGATCAAAAAGAAGGAAGAGGGGTTGAGGGAAATACAAGACAACATAATATGTAATAATATCCGTATAACAGACATACCAGAAGGAGAAGAGGAGGAGCAAGGGATAGAAAACCTGTTTATAAAAGTAATAATGGAAAACTTCCCTAATTTGAGGAGAGAAAAAGTCACACAAGTCCAGGAAGCAAAAAGGGTCCCAATCAAGAGGAACCCAAAGAGACTCGCTGCAAGACACGTCATGATCAAAATGGCAGATATCAAGGACAAAGAGAAAATCTTAAAGGAAGCAAGGAAGAAACAGGAAGTAACATACAAGGGAGCCCCAATAAGGTTAGCAGGTGATTTCTACACAGAAACACTACAAACCAGAAAAGAATGGCAAGAAATACTCCAGGTAATGAAAAACAAAGACCTGCAACCAAGACTACTCTACCTAGCAAGGCTCTCAATTAAAATGGAATGGAAAATAAAGAGTTTCCCAGATAAAAGCAGGCTAAAAGAATAGACCTCTACGAAATCAGCACCACAAAATAGGCTAAAGGGACGGCTTTGAGATGAAGAAAAAGAGTGACAGAGAGAGGAACAAAAGTACAAAGGAAAAAATGAGTAATACCTATCAATAATAACTTTAAATGTAAAAGAATTAAATGCTCCAATTAACAGACATAGAGTACCTGAATGGATAAGAAAAGAGGACGTGCACATATGCTGCCAACAAGAGACCCACCTCAGAAAAAAAAGCCTACAAAGACTGAAATTAAAGGGTTGGGAAAAATATTCCAAGCAAATGGAAAAGGAAAAATAGCCAGGGTAATGATACTCATATCAGACAAAATAGACTGAAAAACAAAGGCCATAAAAAGAGACACAGAAGGACACATCATAATACTCAAAGGAAGAACTCATTAAGAAGACATAAACATTATAAACCTATATGCACCCAACATAGGAGCACACAGATATATAAGGAAAATGCTGGAAGACTTCAAGAAAGTTATAGACACCAACACACTTATAGTAGGGGATTTTAATACCCACCATTAGCAATGGATAGATCTTCCAAACAAAATATCAACAATGATATTGTGGACTGAAAAACATATTAGAAAAATGGACTTAACTGATATATATAGAAACTTTCACCCAAAGAAGAAAACTACACATGCTTTTCAAATGCACATGGAACATTTTCAAAGATAGACCACATGATAGGACACAAAACAAGCCTCAAAAAATTCAAGAAAATTGAAATCATATCAAGCATTTTCTCAGGTCACAAGGGCTTACAACTAGAAACCAACTTAAAGGAAAAACTCAAAAACATTTGAACTCATAGAGACTGAATAGCAAGCTATTAAACAATGAATGGGCAAATAATGAGATCAAAGAAGAAATCAACAAGTTTCTGGAAACAAATGAAAATGAACATAAAACAGTCCAAAACCTTCGGGATACAGCGAAGGCAGGCCTGAGAGGAAAGTTCATAGCAATACAGGACTACCTGAAAAAGATAGAAACATTTCAAATAAACAACCTAACACAACACCTACAAGAACTGGAGAAATAATAAACAAAGCCCAGAACATGCAGAAGGAAGGAAATAATCAAGATTAGAGCAGACTTGAAAGACATAAAGACTAAAAGAACAATTGAAAGGATCAATAAATCCAGGGGCTGATTCTTTGAAAAAAATACACAAAATCGGCAAGCTTCCTTTAAGCACACTCATCCAGAAAAAATGGGAGAGAACCCAAATAAATAAAATCGGAAATGAAAGAGGAGAAATTACAACTGATACCACAGAAATACAAAGGATTGTAAGAAATTTCTATGAAAGACTATATGCCAAGAAATTTGAAAACCTGGGTGAAATGGACAAATTTCTAGAAAAATATAACCTTCCAAAACTCAATGAAGAAGAAGCAGGATGCCTGAAGAGATGAATAACAGCTGATGAAATTGAAGCACTATTCAAAAACTCCAGACACATGAAAGCCCTGGATCACCTGGGCTTTTTGGGAAGAGCTAACCCCTGTCCATCTCAGACTATTCCAAAAAATCCAAGAAAAAAGAAGGCTTCCAAACTCTTTTTTATGATGCCAGCATCATCCTAATCCCAAAACCAGATAAAGACACAACAAAGAAAGAAAACTACAGGCCAATATCACTGATGAACATAGACAGTAAAATCCTCAACAAAATATTAGCAAACTGCATCTAGCAATACATTAAAAAAGTTCATACACCATGATCAAGTGGGATTCATCCCAGGGATGCAAGGGTGATACAATATTCACAAATTAATAAACATAATACATCACATAAATGGAAAGAAAAAAAATCACATGATCATATCAATAGTTGCCGAAAAAACATTTGATAAGGTACAGCACCCATTTATGATAAAAACACTCAGCAAAGTGGGAATAAACTGGGCATACCTCAACATAATAATGGCTATATATGAGAAACCTACATCCAACACCACATTGAACAGGCAAAAAATAAATCTTTCACACTAAGATCTGGAAGAATACAAGGATGTCCGCTTTCACCACTTCTATTCAACATAGTATTAGAAGTCCTAGCCACAGTGATCAGACAAGAAAAAGAAATAAACGGCAGCCAAATTGGAAAGGAGAAAGTAAAGCTGTCATTGTTTGTAGATGACATGATAGTGTACATTGGAAACCCTACAGACTCCACCATAAACCTACTCGACCTAATAAGTGAATTGCACAAAACAGTGGGATACAAAGTCAATAGTCAGAAATCAAAGGCATTTTTGTACACCAAAAATGAAATATCAGAATCAGAAATCAGGGGGGAAAGTCACATTTACTATAGCAACAACAACAAAAATAATAAAGAACCAAGGAGTTTAAAGACCTGTACTCAGAAAACTACACAACCCTTAAGAGAAACATTAAGGAAGACACAAATAAATGGAAGCATATACAATGTTCATGGATTGGTAGAATTAACACCATCAAAATGTCCATAGTTCCCAAAGCAATTTATAGATTCAATGCAATCCCTATTAAAATACCAATGACATATTTCACAGATATAAAACAATTTATATGGGATCATAAATCACCCTGAATACCAGCAGCAATTTTGAGGAAGAAGAACAAAGTAGGAGGGATCACAATACCTGACATCAAACTATATTATATGGCCACTGTAATCAAAACAGTCTGGTACTGGCATAAGAACAGACACATAGATCAATGGAATGGAGTAGAGAGCCCAGAAATAAACCCATGTCTCTATGGTCAATTAATATTTGACAAAGGGGATAGAAGCATAGAATGGAGTAAAAATAGCCTCTTCAACAAATGGTGTTGGGAGATCTGGACAGTTACATGCAAAAAAAAAAAAAATGAAATTCAACCATCACCTTACACCAAGCACAGAAATAAAGTCAAGATCGATAAAAGACTTAAATATAAGTTACAACACCATAAAAGTCTTAGAGGAGAACACAGGCAGGAAAATCTCAGATATTCCACATATCGATATGCTCACCAATATGTCCCCTACAGCAAGGGACATAAAGGAAAGAATAAATACATGAGACTTCATCAAAATAAAAAGTTTCTGAACAGCTAAAGAATACATTAGCAAAATGAAAAGGGAACCAACCATATGGGTAAATGTATTTGCCAATGATACCTTGGACAAGGGTCTGATCCCTAAAATTTATAAATAATTCACAAGACTCCACCCCAGGAAGACAAACAATCCAATTAAAAAATGGGCAAAGGACCTGAACAGACACTTCTCAAGTGAGGACATACACAGAGCCCAGAGACATATGAAAGGATGCTCAGCATCACTAGCTATGAGAGAGATGCAAATTAAAACCACAACGAGATACCAATTCACACTAGTAAGAACAGTCATCATAAACAAATCAAAAAACAAGTGCTGGCAAGTTTGTGGAGAAAAGGGTAACCTAGTACACTGTTGGTGGGAATGCAGACTGGTGCAGCCACTGTGTAAAACAGTTTGGAATTTCCTTAAAAAACGAGAAATGGAACTACCTTTTAACCCAGCAATTCCACTGCCAGGATTATACCTTAAGAATCCTGAAACTCTAATTCAAAAGAACCTATGTACCCCAATATTCATAGCAGTACCATTTACAATAGCCAAGAACTGGAAGCAACGTAAGTGCCTAACAGTAAATGAGTGGATCAAAAATCTATGGTACATTTACACAATGGAATACTATGCAGCAGTAAGAAAGAAAGACCTACTACCCTTCACGACAGCATGGATAGAACTGGAGAGCATTATGCTAAGTGAAATAAGCCAGGCGGTGAAAGACAGATACCATATGATCTCACCTATAAGTGGAACCTAATGAACAAAATAAATAAGCAAGTAAAATATAACCAGCAACATTGAAGTGAAAAACAAACTGACAGTATCCAGAGCAGAGGAGAGAGGGGGATGACAGGGGAAAAGGAGGGGAAGGAGCACCAAGGAACATACATAAAGGACCCGTTGACAAAGACAAATGGGGGAAAGATTGGGGGTGGGACGTTGGGATAGGTGGGGCTGGGGAAAGTGGTGGCGGGAAAATGTTCACAGAAAAAAATAGGGCGAGGCTAACAACAGTATAGGAAATAGAGAAGTCAAAAAACTGATATCTACAACCCATAAACATGAACTGAGAGGTGCAGGGATGATGGGATGGGGTGCAGGGTGGAGGGGATAAAGGGTAGAGAAAAATGGCACAACTGTAATAGCATACTCAATAAAATATACCAGAGAGAGAGAGAGAGAGAGAGAGAGAGAGAACAGTGTTTTTACTTCAAAGCAGATGAACAGAACTGTCCTAAAAAATTTTCTCTGACCAATGGGTCCATGCCAAAATAATGCTAACAAACAACTGCTAAGAGCATGGGTGTTTCCACTTGTTAAGTATGACTTTTTATTCCAGCAAGTATCTTGCCAACAAAATGTAAAAAACACTTTGGAAGGCGTCCAATTATCTGGTTCAGCAATACAGTTGGAATTTTTTAAAAAATCCACCTGTCATCTTTTTTCCCACCTGTTCAGTCAACTCCTGAGACTGAGAATTGATAAAGTTCCTAGACATAGAGGAAAAGGGAGGATTGGCATTGAGTATCCCTGAGTTCCTCTAAACCAACAAGGTAATGGTATGTCAGAGATCAAACCAACTATTTTATGGTGACATTAACTAAAAGTGAGCAGGAAGTTCAACCTCAGAGCAGATAGATTTAAAAAGAAAATGTTTATCATCGTGACACTGTTAAAATTATAACATTAAGAATCTTTCATGATATTCTGAACAAAAATAAGATCTTGATTATAACAGTCTTACTATTTCCTTAGCTTTATTGGCACAATATTAATTGGGTTTTTAATAGTACTAAGCTCTATTCTTATAATGATATCTAAAATCAGAAAGAATTATTCATTTCATCATTGAGCTGACCTTAGTCTTCCCAGTAAACCCCAGATAAGCAAAGCTAAAAAGGTAACATTCACAGTCACTAACAGCAGTAGTTGACACATTCAATTCCCAGAGCTGGACACACAGTGGACATTTAAAAATATTGCTGAATAAATGGATGACATACATCCAGGTATGGACTGTTTCTTTCTGGTATGAGAATTCTGTATACCTGAGGCAAGTTGGAAAAAAAAGCTGAAAGTCACACATATAGATACAGTATACACGTATACACTCCTGTCTTCAAATGATTACACATCTCACTTGGTATATTTGCAAGAGGATGAAGACATTTCAAAAGATTCCATATGAGTAAAATCAGAGGTAAAAAACCCCACATGAATTGCTAAACTGTACATCTAGCCTCAAAGATAGTAATTCAGGTCCAGGGGGACCTAATCAACTTCTTTGTTGAAGTAAAGATATAACTTTTTGACAGCAAATGCTATTCTGATAAAATGGAATTTTCAATTACTCTATGACAATCTGGTCCATGCCACCATTTCCAGAACCCAGCAGCACCCTGCTTTGCAATGTCACAAAATCTTGTCCATTGAAAACTCCCAATTTGTCAAGGGAGTAATTGAAATGAGTGCTTGGATATTTAGTAAAGTAAGAGGTGACTTATGGGGATAGCCAAAAGGATAGGAAAGGGATGTTTAGTCAGTGAATTATAATTTCACTAAAAGGCTAGAGGAAATGAAATTACACATTGTTGGTACAGTGTTGAAAGTTTTCTGTGGTTGAAACTATGCATAGTATGCAATCTACAGAACATTTTCACGGCTGATTTGTAACAGCAGTTGTATTAGGCACAGACCAAGTTCTTCAAACCCATGATTTACACAATAAACATGTTAAATAATATTCAGGTGGAGAAATTAGCAAACATGTTAGCAAAATACAGGAGAACCTACACTTCCAGAAATAAAATAATTGTTATGTTGCATTTGGGTGCATTTGGATGTGAAAAGGAGATAAATGTCATTGCAAATTTCCGTATGTTGCTTCCACCTGGAATAAATTAGAATGGGAAGGAAGCAAATTCATTTGTTGTAGTGAATTCCAAATTAGGAGCATAATAGAGCAATTACAACCATATTTTCAGCTGATGAATTTATAATCAATAATTCAAATAATAAAGTAAGAGAGAGTGGTTTTTGAAGCAAATTAGTTGTGCTTGGGACTAGTATGCACAGTTCTAGGACATGATCTCCATAAACTCCAATTTCATATTGGGACTATATGTTTAAGTAATCATAACAAGGATATACACACTATCAGAAATGGTCATTCAAACAAGCAAGGAGAAGACAGAAGCCTATTAACCCCAGCACTGTTCAACCCAGAAATAACTCTGATAGGAACAGATTTAAGACCAGTGATAACTCCAATTGTGCACCAAACCCATGAGTCCCTGGCACCTTTGACCAGCCTACTTGTCAGTTACTCTTAGAGACTGCAGACATTGAATGAGACAAAATTGTTGTCCCTGCAAGAACGTGGTGATTTTACCAAATATGTTGAATTCAAGGAGGGAAGGCATTGTTAAAATATTTCATTGTGACTCTGAAACTCAGCATCAAATCACCTCAGAAACCAAGCCAGGTGGTAAAATCTGCTGAGTGACAGCACTTACTTGTTCTCAAGGCACTCTGAGAACTACAGAGAGATGGTATTCCAAAGGTTCCAAAGGGCCATATGCCAGTAGAAAGTACACGATAAAGAATTTTCATCACCTTCTTTTCTGGGAACAAGAGCTACAGTATTGGGGACAAGCTGAGACAAATTAATTCAAAGGCACTTGCATATGATAAATGAATTTGAAATTCAGTCATCTGGCAGCCAGGAAATTCAGCTCAACCATTTCATCAACCCACTGACCTGGTTTTTAAGCCTGTAGAGAATAATACCAGGATTGATAATAATCCAGAAAGCATAGATTCCTGTCATTTCCTCTTATCTTCATGCTGACTCAGCTCATGGATAGATTGGTAGAAGTAATAAAAACACAATCAAAGCATAATCCAAAGTCAAGTGGTTAAACTGTAACTTTTTCCCTTTGAGTGCAAAAGCCTTCAAGACATTGTCCTTCCATGTTTAAATATAGTGACTCTTGGTTCCCATCCCTAGAAATGTGTTTTCAAGGGAGAGTTGCTGAAAATTAAGAAATTTAAGCCTTTACTCTGAGAGTCACAAAGCACCCTTTGACATTCATGCTGAGCATTCTTCTGCTTCAGGAAAGTTGTTAATAACAAAGCCCAAAAATACTTTTGGGTGTGTGAAGGAGTACAGGGCCCAGGCATCTCAGAAATATAAAGCAGGTGTAGTTTGTACCTTTTCCTAAAACACTAGCAATACAATATTAGCTCACTGAACAATCTGTTCCCACTGAGGGAAAACAATTAACAGATGAATAAAATTATCTTTACTTTGAAAACCCTAAGGTTCCCATCAATGATATGTCCACATATGTGCAAAGAAAGATGCTATGCTAATATCCAAATTAGAAACATCACAGAGAGAGCTATAGACATGAAATCCAAGGTGAGCCAAATTCTTCAAAACAAAAACATAAGGTACTCTATTGGGTATATGTGGCCCAACATTGGAGTGGTTCTGACAGAACCAGAAGGAATATCATCAGGATCAGAGTTAGTCTGACAAGGTCATTGTAACCCTTGCTTTTCTCCAGAGGTATCCACTCAAACCTCAAAAATAGTTGAGCGCTGGAATCCCCAGGATTTCAGAGCACTTGGGTTTGAGATTCCCACCACAGTATCAATGAGCGAAAAAGTCCTGGAACTATTTTTCCCCCTCTAGCAATCTTTGAGACTTTTGGTGCCAGTGTGAGTCCAGGAGAGATACCATTTTTTTCTCCTTAACTGTCTAAATTGGTAGTCCTCAGAAACAACAATACCAGATTGCCCAGGAATGAATCTAACTAAAATTATTCTAATTAGAATGTTTACAGGATCACACATGCATGGTAAATTAACTCAGTGCTTTCTTTTTGACCACTGTGCCTTAGGATAAAAGGAAAACATTTATTATGTGAATCCAGGTTTGAGATAGCAAAATGCTATAAAATGCCTATTGTTGAAATTGTTGCTGCTGTTTGAGGTAACAATAATCAACCCAAGTGAATTAGTGACACAGTCTGGGTAGCTAACCTAGACTTGGTTTGGAAATACAATAATTAAATATCATTATTGAAAGCTTAGAAGTACTGGGATATCATAAGGAAGAGCCTGAGACATAAGCAAGACCTGAATTCCCTTTGTACCTGAACTTTAATGATTCAACCAGTAAAAAAGAACAAATACAAGGGTTGGTTCAATATTTAGCCACTGCTGTAAAATTGAAATAATGATGATATATACATGAACATTGAATACTAAGAAACAAAATGAGAAAGTGTTGCCAAAGTGGAACGGCAAAAAATGGGCATGTGTGTGTGTATAATCACCACCTTTTCTGTAGAAGAGTCTTGAGATAATGCCACACATTTGCTTTAGAATCTCTCATTTCTATATCACACACACACACACACACACACACACACACACACTACATCCCATTTATAAGAAACACTCCTTCAGAAAAAACTCGCTGAAGTCCACTGATATTGTTTTCCTGGAGAAATATGACAAGAATTTAAAATATATGTTCTAGCCGGGCATAAAGGGAGACTCTATTATGACTATTTCCTTTTCTAAAGTCATTTCATTTTAGAGAGCATCTAACTAAAATTCTTTTTGATATAAATGAAATAGCATTTCTTTGAGGCATAAGACTAGTAAATGATGCATATCAGTCTGTGTCTTGTCACACATTGATAATCTGAGAAGTAAAAAGTCTCTTTTTCAGTTATGTAAATATTTAATTTTTTAGCATTAGTCTTAGTAAGGTTGCCCAGAAAGTATATTATCTCTAAGGATGTCACAACTTATGAAGTAGAGAAGGCAGAAGTGCACAATCAGCAGTGACCTCTCTATATTATAGACCTTGACACTTGGATCTACTGGGGAAGGATGGATTATACAATTTAATAGAATCTACAGTGACTAAATTTTTCCATGGGAAACATTTTGTTTTGTGGATCATGCAATTATTTTCCTGTGAATTCATTTACAAGATCAAAACAAAAGCATTTAATGATATTTACAGTGAAATAAAACAGCTGAAGACAAGCACATAATCATCATATTTTGTTTTCTCATCTTTTAGTCTTTTAGCAGTGGGGTTTCCAGTCGAGCTTGCATCTAGCTTCTCTCAAGACATAGCCAAGCATTCTGAAGATTCACTGAGTCTAAACACAAAGCTGAATTCATAATTCTTAATTGAAAAAGACAGGTTGTTGCCTCACATGTTTGCATCAGTAAAACATTGAAAATGACATTTGTGCCCAAGTCCATCTGAACATTCTGCCTTATCTGAACTCTGCTAATGTTTGTGTACCCTGGTTTCTGCCTAACACAGTTTTAAATAGCTCCCCTTGCTAAAGTATCTGTGGCTGATTTCACAAAAATAGACTCTTCTTCATACATGAGCATACTACTCCTGACATGTACAGTTTCTGGTACAAATAACACCTTTTTTTATTACAGAATCTTTTACTACAAAATCATAAGCATGTAATTCTGTAACATAACAATACCACACTGAAGCACACAATATAGCATTTTAGGTGAAATGTTCAAATTAAAACAAAGTATTACACCCATATTATTACCCTACCAACCACACTGAAGCAGGTGTTATTTATGCTGGACCCTGTACTTTAAAGTGTTTTTCACAGGCACCAAATGTTATGCTGAGTCAACCATGTTTTCTTACCCTGGTATCTCCTATGACCAACAGCATGGATTTGTGTGGTAACCAAAGAGACCTGGCAAAGCAGTCCCATAAAACATAATAGTAAGTGTGGTACTTTCCCTTCACAGTAAAGAGCATGCAATCTGTGATCAGAGAACAGAGTCTCTCTCTGGGTAAAGTAAACCAGCCTGATATGGAAATAAAATCCACCCCTTTGGTCTCACTAGTGCTCTGTTATATGCAACTTGATTGTTCAGTTAAATTCATGTACTAACATAAAAGGGGTGTTTATTCCTGATGAGAAGGCATCCACTCATTTCCTATGTGCTCAGTATAGTTATTAATTGAAGATAACTTATGCAATATACATATAGTCAGCTTATAAAATACCTGAATATTATACAATTGTAGGAGATCCCATCCAGGGAGGGTAAAGAAGGATCTGGTCATGTATCAGGACATCTCGAAACCCTATAGAAGCTGCTGAGCCATGAACACTGTGCACATCTTCACAACACAATATAATAAAATAAGATAGTGTTCCTATAAGCATTCTGGTTTCTTTGGAGTCTATGGTTGCAACTTACATCCAACCAGCCCTTACCATGGTCAGGCATCTGAGATCCCATGGAAGTCACACTGGTATTCAGCACATCATTGACAGCAGTATCACAATACAGGCTCCGCTGGACATCATGCTCACTGTCAGTCTGGTCACTCTCCTCATGTCCACTATCCTTCAGGCTGTTGCCCTCTAAGTCCTTGAAGGTGGAGCTGCTGAGTTAAAGAAAGAATGATAATTTACAACTGTGATAAACATGATTTTAAAAATCTTTCAGAGCCAGGATGATGTCACCTTTGTGGTGAGGCCAACAGTGACTGGATTGCTCAGCAAGGTAGGAAGAAGAGAAATTTTGGTTTAAAGATAATAGAATTCAACATTGCAGGGAAGTTTCCACTGTTGGATGCTGATGCAGCTAATACTTTTATTCACTTATCTTCAGTGCATTACTACAGGCAAAGCTGATGAAGCTGCAAATCTGAAACAACCACCTGCAAAGAATATAATCATTTCAGAAGGTTTTCCTTCTCTCATTATATAATCAAAGTAAAATAATAATAGCTGTTTACTGAAGAATTATCATGCATGA
>PVJD01017834.1:0-16330 GCA_004026545.1 Mormoops blainvillei | reverse complement strand
CCCAGGCTGAGGTGCTGCGGCCGTCAGCGGCGGGACCTCCGGGCAGGCGGGGACAGCCCGGTCTGGGACTGGGCACCCTAAACGTTGCCAAAGGAAAATCGAGCCTCGTGATTGGAGGGCATGAATGAAAGGGGTGGTGATGAATGGCTCGGGATGAGCGGATGGGGAGCAGGGAAGTGAAGGGTGAGGTTGAAGTGGGCCTCCGTCCAAAGCCAAGGCCAGGACTCCGTGGCCCCTCCCCAGCTCCATCGTAAACAGCCGTCCAGGGCCACGTGCATATCTACCTAGTGTCTCCTTGCCTGTGTCCTTTCCCCCGACGTGGTACGTGCCCACACCAGCCAGGTCTCTGGTCGGCCCCACCGCCTCATGGTGCCTGCAGGCTTCTACCTGTCACCGAGTGCTGTCCCCTGCGGTGTCCCCGGGTGTGCCCACCCTCACCCTGCTTTGCTGGTTGCATTTCTACGAATTTCCAAACCCTCTGGGCTGCCGCTCCAGCCCCCAGAGTCCACCGCACCCCCTGCGCCCACCGCGTTCCCCTGGACTTTGCTCATGGCCGTCACTGCCTTTGCGTTGCGGTGTGTCACTTCCGTGTCTGTGTCTCCGATTATGTGGTGCCCCCGTTGAGGTCGGGGCTGCGGCTTACCCCTCTCCGTGCCGCTCGTACCTGGCGCACTGCCCGGAAACGGGGTAGGCGCAGAAGCGCCGGCCGCGTTCACTTCGTCGGCCTCAGCCAGCCCGCCTGGTCTTCTCACCCCCTGTCACTCTTTCCTGTGCACAGAGTCCTGACTGAGCTGGTCTCCAAAATGAAAGACATGCAGATGGACAAGTCAGAGCTGGGGTGCCTGCGGGCCATCGTCCTGTTTAACCCAGGTGACAGTGTGGTCCTCAGCCCCCCTCCACAGTGGCTCCAGCGTGCCGGCACTCTCTGGTCCTGCAGCTCAGCCAAGACGGGGGACACGGGGCCGGGACACGGTCCTTGGGGAGGGCAGAGGGTCAGCTTCTCACGGCCGCCCCTCCCAGCGCCATCTCGAATAGTCTTGGGTGTGCAAGGGTGTGGGTTTGGGGGGCCACTGGGGAGACCAGAGGTACCTCAGACGGCTGGTAGGACTGAGGGAGGGGGTTGAAGGTGGTCAGATCCTGCCTGGAATTTAAGGCAAAGCCGGGGGGATTTGCTGATGGATTAGATGCAGGTGCAACTCTGTGGAAGAAGAGAGACAGGAAACATTAATACAATTCTCAAGGCTTTTTGTCTTGTTTCCCGGAAAAGTTGGGGGAATGGAGCTCCCATTTACAGAGGCGGGGCCATGATGGGGTGTGAAGGGACTGGGACTCTATGTTTGGACGTTACCGTCTGAGCTGGAGGGGGGACTCCCAGGACGTGTGTATGGGAGGCCGTGGTCTCTGTGTGTCTGGAGCTCAGAGGACAGGGCTGGTGGCAGACACCTGTGTGCAGGGCCAGGTGCCAGGTGTGAGCGTGGCCCCCGGGGGCAGGGCAAGGTTGGTGGCAAAGCGGGCGGAGGGCTGGAGTTGGGGGTGGGGGGTGCGGAAGGAAGATTCAGAAAGGACCTGAGAAGGGGCGGTGAGGGAGGCAGGGAGGGGACCGGCCAGGAGGACCCATCCAGGAGGGTGGACAGCTTCGCCCGTCGGGAGACGAGCCCTGGAAATCACGAAGCCACTGGGGACTCAGGTCCTTGGCGGAGGACAGGGTCTTCCCGGCCTGTGCCCACCCCATCCTCACACTGTGCCCAGCACGTGTGTGCGTGAAGGGGCTATTTCTGAATGGCCCGGATGAGATAAAACTCTCCTCCTGGGAGTCAGCGGTGGGAACCTGTGCCCCAGGAGTTTCGGGGTTGATGGGGCACAAGGGACAGGCGACGTGTTCCGTGGCTGCTCCCCCGCCAGCGTGTGTCTGGGAACTCTAAGGAGGTGGCTGGCACGGCTGGGCACAGCCCCTGTGGAATGTTTCCCTGGAGGTGAAATCAGCCGTCTTTTCCAGACGCCAAGGGTTTGTCCAACCCGTCGGAGGTGGAGGCACTCCGGGAGAAGGTTTATGCCACCCTCGAGGCGTACACCAAGCAGAAGTACCCGGAGCAGCCGGGCAGGTGAGGCGGCCACCACTGTCCCGCCCGCCCTTGGCGGGGGGCGGGGCAGCGGGCAGTGTCCAGATTGCATCTAAAGGGGACCTAATGCCTGCGAGCAGCTCAAAGCTGCCGAGGCCTTGGCCCCAGGAACGCAGGGGTCTTGCATCTCTGGTCCGTCAGGCAGCGTGGCGTCCTCTCTTCCTCCTTTAGCCATTTGAGGACCGGATATTGAAAGATACAGAATGACCGTTGTCCGGGATTTTGTACAATTTCACAGGGTGGGTGTGTCCTACTGTGTTTAGTCATGGCACGGGTTGGCACTGAGGTTGTTTCCAAGGACTCTCATTTGAAAAGCTTTGGAACTCGCCTGTTTTCCCTCAAAGGGGCTCCCGGGGGCTGGGGCTGGCTCCAGGCGCTGGGGGGGCGGTGCCCCACCTGTGGCGTGGCCTAGGGCACAGCTGGGAGCTCAGCGAGGGCGCACAGAGGCTGGGCCCCCGGTGTCCCTGGGGTACGGACACAAGGTGACCTCCCTGAAGCAGAGAAGCTACTTACATCGGGGACATCCTGGGGCTCCGGCAGGCGTGGCGGGCGGGGCGAGGCCGATTCTGGGTGGTAGTGTGCTGCCACCCTGTGGACACTCTTCAGAATGCACGGCGCAGGGCCGAGCGCGCTCTGGGGCTGACTCCGGAGGGTGCAGAGCCGCCCCCTCACCCACCGCAGGCGTCTGCAGAGCCTGCGAACCCCTGGCTCCCTACCCGTGAACGAGGACAGCAGTGGCCGCGTCCCGGGGCGGTGACTGCGAGTGGTGTGCTTATACCCCGGGTCCCCATCTCAGCTCCGAAATCCAGGCCCGACCGCAGAGAGGGCTGGAGCGCCGCAATACTCAGCACTTTACAGATAGTCCGACCTGCGCTTTTAGAGTAAAAAGAAATACTCGCAGAGTTAGTCTAACTTTGCACTTTAAAGAGAAGCCGCTTCCTTTGCTGAAGCCATAAAAATCTTCTCATGGTGGAGCTACGCCCGGGGCCTGGGGCGTCTCTTCCTGTCCCTTCTGCTCGAGAGGCCCCGTCCAGACGCACTCAGGGGCTTAGAACCGAGTTCGGGAACGTCGTGTGGGCCTAGGTAGAGACCTTCCGAGTTTCCACGTAGAGAAGCGGTTCCTACCTTTCTGGCTGGTGCCGTTCTGTTGCCACGTTTCCTTGTGCCACGAACAGAGAAACGGACGCGTTTTCAGGGAGTATCAAAATTCCCATCCGAACTTTTCTCATCAGAAGATTCCCACGAGGTCACGGGGTCTGACTGCGGCCCCCGTCTGGCCCGCCTGAGGGTTAGATTCTCCGGCTCCTGCGTCCCCTCCCAGCTCCCTCTTCCACACAGAGGGTCCAGAGGCCGGACCCCGCTGCCCCTGCCCTATTGGCCACGGGTGTCTGCCTGCATCGTGACTGCTCCCGGATGTCCCACAGGTTTGCCAAGCTGCTGCTGCGGCTGCCCGCCCTGCGGTCCATCGGCCTCAAGTGCCTGGAGCACCTCTTCTTCTTCAAACTCATCGGGGACACGCCCATCGACACCTTCCTCATGGAGATGCTGGAGACCCCGCTGCAGGTCACCTGAGCCTCGCGGCCGCAGCCTCCCACCTGGGGGAGCTCGGGGCCGGTGTGCGTGGCCCCCCACCCTGCCCACGGTCCTCCACTCCCACCAACCCCTTCCTGTTCCTGCAATGTGATACTTATAATAAAGAAACCTTTCTACACACTCAACTTTCAACTTTCAACTTTCATGTAGATGCGAGAGGCCACCCTTCTTGGCTAGCTAAGGGGCCAGGGATCTTTCTGGAAGTGCCTAGGAAAACGAACCCAGCCTCTGTACATATAACGGGTTTAAATTATTTTTTCCCTTGCCGAGGAAGTGAACAAATGAATAATAAAATACAATGCCTGGTCTCTGCAGTGCCGGAGCGGGTGTGTCAGAGGGGGCTGGGCTGGGGGTGGCGGCTGGGGTGCGGACCAGGGGCAGGGGTCCTAAGGCAGCCCCTGGAGGGACAGACGGGGAGGAAACACTGTGTTTCAGAGTCAGCTTGTCTTTTGTTTGTTTTTGTTTCTTTCCTCCTAAGCATAATAAGCAGAAGGAGCCTCATCCTGACCCTGGGGGCGGGGTGGGCGTTGAGTAAGGAGGCCAGGAACCTGGGGGGTGGGGGGAGATGTGGTAACTAAAGAATGGAGTTCCTGTCCTTACCCAGCCACGGTAAAAACGTCAGAGTCCCCCAACTTTATTTTCCGTTATTATCTAATCCCACATCACCTGTTCTTAAAAGGGGCCGAGAGGAAACCTCCCCAGCTGTAGCCCTTGGAGCCCTACCGTGTGCTGGACAGTGAGCACCTAGGGGTAGGGACCGCGTCATACTGAAGTCACAGCCAGCCCGCCTTCTGTAAGTCCCCACTCTGCCATTGGCAGGACCAGGGCTTAGCAGGGCCCAAGTCCCTGCTGCACACAGGCCACTCAGTGGTCCCACCCTCCTTGGATGGTTGCCGTGGGAACGAGCTGCCATTCCGATAGCACCTCGTACACCAGGAGGGACTGTGACAGAGATGCCATTGGCGCGGGGAACCCTTCTCGGCCTTGCCCATTTCTGTTTGTAACCTTCAGCGAAGCCAGCCGAACAGTATTCGGTTATAACTTGAAGTTACTTCCTGGCCCAAAAGCTTCCTGTGAGTGCCTCTGTCTACTCAGCAGTGGGCCTCACTGGGGGCAACTGTGCTCTGTCCCTACTCCCCCTCCTGGGGGGAGATATATGGGGGAGGGGTCATGGAGCCGCTACATGTCTATGATGCGCAGGACAGTCCTTACAACAGTGTCCAGCCCCAGACGTCAACGTCGCGGGGCCTGAGAAACCTCTGTAAAGCGTCACTAACGCAGCAGGCGGTGAAGTGGGGTGTCCTCTTGTCTGGGGTGCTGGCTAAAGCCCCGAGGCGAGACAAGGAGGTCCCCTGGCATTCGAGGCAGGAACTTCCTACCAGAGGTGTCCGCGGGACGTAGTGACAGCATGAGGTGACTCTGTGACCGTTACCTTACATTCTTCGTAGGCCTGTACCCACAGAAGGGCGGGATTTCAGGGGAGAGCTGTTAAGAATAAGGAGAGCTGGGGGCAGAGCCGAGCTTTATCCCCCTGTCAGGGGACCGAGCAGGAGGGCGGGGTTGCCATCCGTAAGCCCTATGAAGGGCCACCAGGGAACCCTCCCACGCCTGGATGTGGGTTCCTGCTGGGAGGGGAGGCTGGGATCTCACTCCTGGCGGAGGCCCCTCAGCGGCAGAAACGCAGGGCCACCGTGGTGGCGGTGACGGGGTACCTGAGAACATGGAGGCCCACGCCTTCCCCTTGACCCGGGATCCAAAGACCGGGCCCGTCCTGAGGGTGAGAGAGGGGCAGCACTGAGTGTCCCCACCCCTCTCGGTCCGGCCAGGAGGTGGCATTTCCTGTGGGCCCAGTGAACACCCTGGAAGGAAGTCAAGCTCAGATGATCTATGGGTCCGAGCCGGAGGGAGTGGCCTGTCGAGGCCAGGGGACCCCGGCAGTAGGAGGCCGCGGCTGAGCTGCGGCGGGCAGTGATGAAGGGGTCAGACAGGGTGCTGTCGTGTCCAGCGCGAGGTCCGGGAGAGCCCATGCTGCCCGAGCCTCAGTCCTCCCGTGCCAGGTGCCGCTCCCCGCGGGGCCTTCTGAGCACCCAGCTCCCCTGGACCTCTAGCGAGAGGCACCTGGTATGGGTCTGCCAGGTGCAGGGCATTGCTGGGACTTGCGCCTTTCTTCACATCAAGTGGAGGGTGGGAGGTTAGATCCGGAGAGCGAGGAAGCCGACGGGGCACGCAGGCGCCTGGGCCAGCAGGCAGGCCCGGCTGGGAGGGGCTTTGGGGCCGCCGTGAGGTGGACGTCTCGATGCAGCCAGGCCTTTTAGCTGGGACGCCCGGAGCCCTGCCTGAGGTCCCGTCTCCGGGGACGGTGTGCAGGCCGGGGCTGGAAGGACGGAGAGTCTTTCCCTGTCTACCCCGCTGACTTCAGGTGTTCACAGCGCCAGAGGCACCCGTGCACACACCTCGGGTCCCGGCCCCTCAGCCTCCAAGGTCGGTCCCACTGCCCCCTGTGACAGCTGCATCCCCGTGGTCTCTCCCAGGCTTCTCGAAGGGCAACCAAGGCTGGGTGCCCCCAACACTCACCGCTTGCTCTTCCTTACCTACCCCAGGGCTCTCTCCCCTCTTGCCCGGGGAGCGCCCCCCACCCCGCCCCCACTCCCGGGGGCCGTCCTCTGCTGGGGCGGCCCCTCCTCTTTGCCGGGCGCAACTCCCACGGCTGCTGGAGGCCAGGGCTCTGCGGCTTCTCCCGACCTCCCCTCTGGGGCATCTTACCATTCTTTGCAGCCTCCATTAAAAAATTATTTTTCAGCGACAGGGGAAATGAAATATTCTATCAGTTGCAGGGGTGCAACGTGGTGATTAGACATTGGGAGACCTTAGGCGTGGTCCCAGGGTCCCCTCCACTGCCACTGTGTTCCCCACGGGCCCCTGTTTGGAACACCTGTGCTGTGCGCCGCGGGCGCGGTGGACATCCTACCTGTGCCACTGATAAACCCCGCGAGAGCAGTGATCGTGGGCTTCCACGTGTGCCCCCACCCGCACCCCCTAAGCAGGGAAGACGGGTCTCAGAGGGGATGTCTGCAGCCTGTGGCGGGGAGGAGGGGACACGAAGCCAGTCCCCGCCCGGCCTGCCCCGCGGGACCCTGGGCACCCAGCTTGCCGGGCACAGGCGCCCTCTGCCGCCAGCCCCGGGCGTCGCAGGCACCTTCCCGGGATAGCGACCTCGGATCGCTGCCATGGAAACCGCAGGGACGCTGGGTCTCTCCCGCCTTCCGAAAATTCGCGCTCTACGCCGCCCCTGCGATTTTAGGGAAGACCTGCGTTTGCACCTGTTTCCACTCCACCGCTAACGGACAGAAATGCAGAGATGGTCGCTTTAGCGAAAAAAGACAAAAAGCCAGCAAACATTCCGCTACATCGGCGTCGCCCCGGCAAGTGTGGCTTCACCCGGCATCTCCCACCGCAGCGGGCGCCAGGTAAGGCTGCATGTGCCCTTGGGCGTGATATGGTCGGTCAGTTGGGGTTCTGGGAAGGCTCAGAAACGGTCCCCTGTAACGTCAGCGCGCTAATCGCGGCCTCACTTTGCGCCATGGGGTGGGGGGGTCACGGAAGGGGTTGGAGGAACTTCTACCTACCAGGAAGTAGGGGGGAGCTGTAGTTTGAAAAATAAGCTTTTAGGGGCCCAGAAGATCAGATAGGGCCCGGACCAGATGATCACACAGTGGGGCGTTAGCTCCTGGGGGGATAGGCTTAGAAGAAGGATCAAAAGGGGGAGGACGGGGGTCTTGTGGGAAAGGTGGCGGTCGGGTGGAGAAGGCTTCCAACAGCGGTCGGTCTGCCCTGGGAAGGAACCAGCCCCCTCTCACCCGCCAGTCCCTTGCTAGCTGGGGGGTGGGGGTGGGGGTGGGGCGCAGGTTGGCCCAGGCCTGGATCTTCCAAGTCACCAGGGCAGATAGCACACCGGTTGACAGCAGACATTCCCACAGCACCATGACACTCAGGCTTCTTTATCAGAGATACGTCGGGGACTTTCGAGACTGACCTGGTGCAGGCATTCAAGGGGAACGTGTTTTCGGGAAAAGTTCTCTTCTTTTCATGGAGAGGCCCTGGGCCAGCCCGAGCACAGCGCGGACACGTGCTGCCTCAGCAACACCCCCCCCCCCACCCCGCCAAGTTCGCGGCACACCCTCAGTTCCCAAACTTATCCAAGTCGCATGGCCGGCGAGGGACAGGGCCCAAACGCAAGGTCAGGAACACGCCTTAACATGCATCGCTACCCGCAGCACCCCCTTCAGGGAGACAGCCGGTCCCAACCACCCCCCACCCCCGAACCAACTGAGGGGCAGAAAGTGGCAAACCTGGGTTTTGACTGTCTCGATTTCTTTTGTGAAATCTGGATTTCACTCCATTCAGACACGCCCCACCCCTCCCCAGGGAAAAGCCGGCTACCCGTGGGACAGCCGACGTGAGAAGGGGACAGCTGCTTGCAGTTGTCCACAGCCAGAGACACACTTTGTTTTTCCTCCGAAGAAGGATATCCCCTGCCAACACCCCCCACCCCAAGAAGCTGCCCAATTCCAAACTAGCGGAACCGCCTTTGTTCAAATTTTCCAAGCAATTTCATCCTCAGGCTGGGGAGAGAGCAGGGAGGGATTTGGAGCAAAAGGACGATTTCGAGATGAGCGAGTGAAAGCAGGAGGTTATAACGGCCGCTGTCCCTCAACCCTAGCGACCAGCGCTTGGTGACCGAGGGCTCTGTCTCAGGTGGTGGCAGTGGATCGTGAGGCTGAGTCACCTGCGTCTAAGTGTCCAGCCCTTAGAAACAGTGACACCAATGAGGGACCCCAAAACTAGGGTTGCGGGGCACCAATTCAAGTAAGAAAACGAGGAAAAATGGCTGGAAATGGGTAAAGACAAAAACCGTGCAAACAGGAACATTTCGTATGTGTTTCAAAAACGACTCAGAGCCTCCCTCTCAAAATCGCCCCGTCATGTGTCTGATTGAGGTAAGCCCCGTAGAGGAATGAGCCAGAGGCAAAGCCAAACATCTTCGGTGATGACGGGAAGGCAGGGTGTCTCACACGGGCACGTGCGGTGCGTGGAAGGACCCAGCGTGATTTAGTGTAAGTCTGGTGACATGGGAGGGCGCTAAGCTGTCTGCAAAAATGCACTTTGAAAGCTGGTCCAGGGCGGGAGCTGACGTGCTGCAGTTTCCTCGAAGGGCTTTCAAAGCTGGGACACGCCCGGCTCCTGCGCACGCCCCCCCCACGAGCTTTCTGGAGGCAGAGACGGGCTCTTTGGAGTGTCCCTGCGCAGCCAGTGACTTCTCAGGGCCTTCCTGTCTTCCCCGGGGGGGCAGCAGCGTGGAACACACACATAGACACATGCGTGCGATGTAGTCATGTTGCAGCAAGGCCACGTGGGATGGAGAAGAGAGGAGCGAGGACAGGGCACAGGTGGGGCGAGGAAACTCCCCACCGCTCGCCATAAGGCCGGATTCTGCAGGCGAGTATAAGTTCCCACCCCCGTCCCCGCACCCCGCAATGGGCGCCTGGAAACAGCCACCCGTTTCCTTCCTGGGTCCCCACAGGGCAGAGGGCACCAGGTGGCCAGTTGGGTGCAGACTCCCGGGCCCTCCTCTGCCCGGCTGCTCCGTCCGTCCTCTTGTGGGAACGAAGGGCGCCCGTCAGCTGGGAGCCTGGGGCTGCCCTGCACATTGAGGGTGAGAGCACGAGGGGGCAGCTGCGTCCCAGGAGCCCGGGGAGGGGAGGGCTGTTACTGGAAGCTCAGGGCCAAGTTCTACAGTGGGCAGCAGGGACACGACAGGGCTCTCCTGGTACAAGGCTCTGGTTCTTCAGCTCCCTCCTCGCCTTCCGCCCCCGCCCCGGCTTCCTTCCTTCCTCTTACAAGGCGGAGGGGTGATGGTGTCATGCGCTGTGCCTTTTCAGGTCCTTTTGGGAAGCCGACAGGCCGTAGGGAGGAAGGCAGGCCGTGGGACCAGGCCGGGCAGAGGTCGCAGCTGGTGCCCGCTGTGCCTGCAGGCGGGAGACTCTGGGCGGGCGAGAGAGACCGCTGCTGCCACCGCCTGGGCGGTCCTGGTGTGTCCCGGGGCCATGGACAGGTGTGTGGGGGGCAGGGGAGGCTTCCCCTCTGTCCCATTGAGCAGCCCGCCTGCGTAGGTGACAATGAGGTGTTGGCCTTCGGTGGCTTTTGGTGGCCGATTTACAGCGTGGCCTCTAGGAACCCTAGAGGCTGGGACGTGCTCCCCCACCAAAGCAGCCCACAGCTAGCCTTCGGTTACGGAGCCCGGCGCGGGACCCGGGCGAGCCCCCGCAGCCCGGTGGTAGCATGTTGGCCGAGAGGCCACCCAGGGTCCTGCCAGGACACGCCGGGCAGCCTGAGGTCGGCACTGGCTCCGTGGCTGCGGTGCCTCCTGCACCCCAGCTGCAGCGGGGAGGGTCCCGGGGCAGCTCTGTCGGGAGCAGCGTGGAAGGATCTGGGAGGCGGGCTGGCGTTCTCCGGTGGCTGGGCTTGGAGAGCAAGGGCGAGGGCCCAGGCAGGGGCCCGAGGACCCTCACCAGGAAATCTCTCTGGCCTGGAAGCTCCGCCTTCCAAGGACGAGGATGCTGAGGTCTGCCCTGGGGGGCGTCTGCTCACCCACCATCCCAGCCGCACCGACTCTGTGCCAGAAAGGGAGGCCTCGTGCTCTGTGGCACCGCCTGAGACAGGCGGGGTGAGCGCCTCGCGGGGGCCCGCTGCCCCTGCGGCCTCGGTCTCTGAGTGGCCCTGCGGTCCCGGCGCGGGCTCCCGGCACGAGTCTCTGGAGGTCCGAGGTAGACTCTGGCAATGGCAACAACGTCCTTGAGGAACTGGAACCCGGCCATGCTGGCCCGGCGGCCCCTGGAATAGCAGAAAGCCCTCCTGGAATGTTCTGGTCTGTGACACGGAATGCCACCGGCACCTCGGGGTCCTGGTCGAAGCCCTTGGGAACTCAAGAGGCCCAAGCGTGGTCCTGACCGCTGAGTCGGAACCTCAGAGGGTGGCTGCCTATGTGCCTCCTTAAGGCGCCCAGGCGCCGCTGAGAGCAGGCAGGGCCGGGGTCCAAGAAGCTTGTTTCACAGCCGGGCGGTGGCCCAGCGGGTGACTCACCACCCGAGTCCTCCAGCAGCCGGTCCCATCTCCCGTCACCCGTGACTGTCAGGCCCCTGGCTGAGGCCTGCACGCCCACGGCGGGCACCCCCAGGGGCCTCCTGACCTCACTCAGCCAGAGGCACGGCGCTGCCCGCCTACCCTGAACCTGCTCCTCAGGGGAGCGGGGGGCCGCGTTGCCTCGTCTCGGATTCCCTCCTAAAGCCACGGGGCCACCGGCCGCAACAACTCCAAACCCGAGTCGTGGCTCTGGGACGGGGCTGTGCACCCTGCAGGCTCCGGGGAGGCACAAGGCCTGACTCCCTTCCAGAGTGAGACCTCGCACGTGGCCCAGCGCAGAGGCCACTGGCTCTGGGGTCCCTTTGGAATCGGAACTGTGACTCCTGGCCTCGTGGGGGATGGGCCTCGCGGGGTGACGTGCAGTCACGTGAGCTCGGGAGAGCACCTGCTTTCTCAGGAGCACGTGGGTCAGAAAAGGCAACATCTGCTGACCTTTAACAGGCTTGACATCTCAGTGTGTAAACGAGGCTTTTTTGCCCCCCAAACGCCGAGTTCGGGCTGACGGCGAAGGTGGGACTGTTGATGGCAGACATCCCAGGGGCCACGCGGATGGTCTCCACTTCCACCTTGGCACCAGATGTCGGGGTCACAGCGGCAGGAAAGGAAATGAGGGGAGACCCAGGCCGGCTCTCAAATGCTCTCCCCCAGACATGCGTCACGGGCTGAAGCAGGTGGCAAGGACCCCATCGACCTCGAGGGACAAGTGCTCAGAAGGAGAAGTGAATCTGAGACCCCGGTGAGCATGCGCCATGTCCACCACTGCATGTGAGGACGTGTTGCTGCCCAGGCGGCAGGAGGAGACATGGCCACGCTGGGACGAGAGACCGGGTTCGAGGGGCATCGCACCCTGCCTCACACAGGTGTGGGTGCTCAGGGTCCCGCATCTCCGCTAGCCAATCACTGTGAAGAACCAATTCCGACGGGTTGCAAAAGTGAGCAAAATGTTTGAAATTACAGACTCGTCCCTCCTTCAGGGCTCATGATGCCTGTCACGTTTCTAACTGGCGTATACTTGTCAGCAGTGGCAGCCCTTCCTTTGGCAACAGTGGAGTCCCCCCCACGATGCACAGAAGATCCACCCGGCATCCATCCACCTCTGACGTGGGGCGCACGTTTACGCTCTACGCCCCTGAGCCATCATTTGCAAACACCTCCTTTTCCAGCCACCCTCTTCTGGAAGAACCTTCCCCTTCTCACTGCGAGTTCCCTGGATTTGGGGGTGTCCCAGCTCTGCAGAAGCTGTCCAGGCAGTCGGTCCACGGAAACACGGGTGCGTGAAAGTAAACTCAGAGATGCAGCCACCGAACCTCAAGTGCTGACCTGGAGCCCCCCGGAGGAGTCAGCAGGCCTGCCGGGGACCCAAGATACGAGCCCGAGGCGTTGGCTCCACCGGGAGTCAGCGTCTGTTCCGCGTCGCGGGTCCGGCAGCGGGCGGAGCGACGGTCTGCTCACGTGGCACCTGCCTTCCCGGTAATGGGAAAACAGCCAACGTGACCCACAGGTAAGGAGCCCTGTTGCCGGTAGAGGACGTGAGGGAGGAAGTCACGGGAGGGAAGGAAAGACAGGATGCCCTGTGTCGGGGGAGGGGCTCGCTGACTTAGGCCGAGGGTCTGGGGAAGACCTTCCTTCCGGGGAGACACCCCTCGTCGGGGCCGAGAAGGAGGAGATGGGCCCGTGATGCCAGGATCCGGCCCAGTATTCCGTTCAGCGTGTGCGAGCATGGGTATATGTGCGTGTGTATGCGAGACTGTGTGTCTGGTCGCAACGTTCGCAAGTGTATAACCAGGGCCCTAAGTCCATCTTGCCATGCAGTCCGCGTAACAGTGCCCGTAAAGACCCTTTGGCAGGAAGTAGCTCGGCAAGAAGGGGACAGGGACCGGCGCCCCGGTGAGCGAGCATCGGGGATGAAGGGCCACGTCGAGGTCGGCCCCGCTGTCCGTGCTAAGGGTCAGGTTCTGCTGTTTCAAAGCCCACACTGACCTCCACTGCCCACAAACAACTCCTCTGTACAGAGGGGCACAGCTGTTGTTGTCGTCAGAACTGGGGAGACGGTGGTCCTCGCAGCTCCGGGGGGCCGGGCCGGAGAGGGCCGGGCTCTCGAGGACTTGCCTGCGGCAGCTTCATATCACCAGTAGCTGGCCCGGGAAGAGGGTGGGTCCTACTCCCTCAGTGTTTTTGTATCTACTTGACTTCTGGGAAGTTTCTAGGGCTCTCAATGAGCCCTACAAGGAGACAGAGGGATCCGAGGGACCCTGTTTGGAAGGATGGGGGGGCCCAGGACCCCAGTAAGTGGGCAGCGCTGGACCTTGCGGCAGAGAGCCCAGCTGGTCAGCCCGGAGGTGGCTCAGGAGGTGGGGGAACAAAGCCGTCCCGCTCCGCTCACCGCCGTCTGCTCCCCGCACGCCCTCGCCCGGTAATTGCTTTTCTTGGCATTCCGGGCTAGGAGGTCACGTTAGATTCTTTTCCTTCAAATACTCCCCTGACATCAAAGTGGAAAGGGAAGGAAGGTACAAAGAAATAAATCGGGGAGGATGTAGCGTGTTTCTCAGCTGCTTTCATGTCTGGGATGTGCAGGAATGCCGGGGTGGGCACGGGCTCTTATCTCCCCGGGTTCGCGGAGGGCCCCGGGTGGGAGTGTGGTATCCGAACGCAGACGCGGTCCGGACAGACAGCGGCGCAGGGGCTGCTTGAAGGCGGGAGGCAAGGGGCAAGATTTTTCAAGCTGAGATGGCGTGCCGGATAGCGCAGGCCTCCCCCGAGGCAGACCACGCAAAGGGCAGGCAGAGGCAGTGAGGAGTGTCAGCGGAGGGGGCTCCTTTGCTCACGGGCGACCTCTGAGAGGGCTCGGCCCCTGCCGGACCGCGATTGCTCACCCGCACGGGGCGTCTTCCAGTCCGGCGCGTCCATGCCCGAGCGCTTCTTGTGGACGTCGGGCCCGGGCGCAGTCCATCCTCTTCCGGGCCGCAAGGGGCAAACTGAGGGACTGCGAGCAGTTTGTTGTCGTGGCCTGGCCTTGGTGCTTGACCTTCACAAGTTCACCGTCCGATGGAGGAGACGGTGGCAGCCTGTGGCACAGATGGTAAAAGTCTCAGGCCACGCAATGCAGGGAGACACCCGACAAGTTCAGTAGAGAAGGGTCTTTAAGCGGGGGTGCCCTGAGTAGGGTGTAGGGGACCCATCTGGGACGCTCCACAGAGGAGGAAACTTCGAGGGCAGGGAGGGACGGTTGCTGGTGGACAGGTGACTGATCACCATCGAGGTTGTAGCGTCAAGATGCTGCGAGGGTGTTGCCCACGTCTGCGAGCTCCTGAAGGAGCCCGTTATAGCCCTGGGCCCTCAGGGCTCCACGCACGTTTGATTTTTAACTGTCTCTCCCTGTCTCCTCTCCTTGTTAAATGAAATTCATGCTTTTTTTTTTTTTAATAGTGCTCCTTGGCAGCCTGCCTCCAAGACAGTTAGAGATGGTCAGACTCCTTCACCCCAAAGTTTTTAGGTCCAGGAACGTGTTCCAAGGAACCACTCGTGGCTACAACTCCCATGAACTGAGTTCTGCGTGCCAGGCCCGGCCCGGACCATCTCAGTGTACTGTTTTAGCTTGTCTTCACCGCCATGGGGTATCTGGGTGGAAGGCGGCGGCCGTGGCGTGTGTGAGAGAAGGTTGGGGACCTAGGAAAATTGAATGAATTTGCCTAAGGTAACAGCAAGCCAGTCGTCAAGCCAGAATTCGAATCCACGTCTGAGGGACTCAAAAACCTATTTGCCACCTCCACAATTTTCTCCCTTTTTAGGGACAAAGACAGCGATTGATGTTTAAGGATTAAACTGCTGATAGGGTTCATAGGCTACGTATTACGGAGACACGGAAAACGAGGCTGCAGAACACATCCCTGCCCTGGAAACCTGTTTATAATGTGTTACGTTTGGGCGATGAAATGTGTACAGTGAGGACCTAATTTTATGAAGAAATATGACAGGGAGAGACGCTAATAAAGTGTTGCTATTTGTGATGTGTTCATATCGGAGTCGTGGATGATTTTAATCTTATATATGCTTTTGGGTAGTTTCAGAAATTTTTAGGAAGAGGTGGCATGGCTGTTTTAACCGGAAAAAGGTAAGAAATCTCACAAGAACGGTTTGCTTTTTATCATGAAACGGACCCCTGGTCAGTTTGGAAATTTCGGAGACGGCCCGGCAGGGGCGGGAAGGAGAGACGGACTCCAGCCCGCACATCCAGGTGTCTGGGGCAGCCCTCCGCCTTATTTCTTTTCAGTCTCTCATCTGTGTGCCGGCCGGGTTTTGTTTTCCTTTGCGTGTTCGGGGTTACGTGCGGGCGCTGCGGCTTCCGTGGCGATTGGGAGCAAGACAGTTTCCTTTCTCGTTTCACTGTCTCCGCCGCCTGTGCGGGCCGAGATGAGCCTTCCTGGCGTTTGCGGTCCCTCCGGGTTCAGAGCCCGGCACTTCATAGGGGCCCAAGCAGTAGTTGCCCAACGGCTAAGGGGTGGGGGAGGGGGCCATGGAGTTTTGCACGTTCTGAGCCCAAGTTTTGCAGGGATGAGTTTGGAGAGCCGGCCCCCGAGGTGGGGCAGGCAAGATGGGGGGCCACGGGGGTGGATCTTACCGCTCACGGTTAGAAATTGAGATTTGACATATAAGGCCACTGGGACCGGGCCGGCCTTCCAAGTAGGGATGCTACATGATTAAAACCAGGGAGCGGAAACGCGTTCCTGGCAGCTGCGCGCTGGTGGAGGGCTGGGACCGGGGGCTGGGAGGCAGTCCTTGCCGGTTCCAGCCAGAAGCGACCCGCCTGCCTGCCTGGGGAGGCTGTGGGGACAGGGCTGGCAGAGAGCACAGGGTGACTCCGGGCTGAGATTTGGGGACCCCTGGGGCCGAGGGGGAAAGGGCGGGGAGTCGAGGCCGTGGGCTGGCCTCAGTGCCAGCCGCAGAGAGAAAAGTGCGGGCGAACGGTCCCCCCCACCCACCTTCTGGCTTCTCGGTTGCCTGGGTGTACAAGGAACAAATTTGTGGTGTGGACGGATTCCAGGCCAGTCATCCATCATCCGCCACGAACCCTCACTAAGCTCTCATCACACACTCGGCGGCCGCGCCCATTCCAAGAGAGAGTCCTGGAGGCGGTCCAGGGGCCTGCCCGAGGTGGCTCGCCAGATCCTCCCCTGAACTTTGCTCCCTCCCTTGCTCTGGTCCCCTGTTTTCTTTTAATTCAGAAAAAGCAACAGCAACAGCTGGCAGCCCCTCCCTGCTCCGGCCTCGTCCCTCCCTGTGGTTTGGCAGGGAGCGCGCCCAGGCCGTCCCGGGGTGATCTAACCGCGAGCTCCGGGCTGTGCCCCCTGAAGCCCCAGCCCTGCCCGCTGCCCAGGGTCCCCCAGGGGTGGGGCCTGGGAGCCGAGGAGCTAGGCCTC
>PVJD01017833.1:0-16336 GCA_004026545.1 Mormoops blainvillei | reverse complement strand
ATTAAATCTGAGATTTTGGCCCTGACTGGTGTGGCTCAGTTGGTTGGGTGTCGTCCTGCAAAGCAAAAGGTTGCGGGTTCAATTCCCAATCAGGGCACAAGCCTGGGTTGTGGGGTACCCCAGTTGGAGCCAATCAGTGTTTCTCTCCCTGTCTTTCTCTCTCCCTTCCCCTTGCTCTAAAAATAAGTAAAAAAAATCTCTTTTTAAAATTCGAGCTTTTGAGTAAATATTATTATTTCCAAAAACCTGTATCTGCTACCGTGAGCCTGGCAATTTCCCAATGCTTAGGTTTTTCTGTGATATTAGTGATGATATTAACAAATGTGATTTTTATAAGTTGTATAATAAAATGTGGCAACATTTGGAAGATGTACATAACTCAGTAAATGAGTGTTTTCTAAATGACCAATGAATGATGTTATAAAATTATGCATAAGTAAAAGACCTGCTCAAAGTACAAGCTACACCAATGGATTTTAATGTAACAGAGTGAAAACTTACTTGGTATAGCTTTGGATTCCACACTGCTACTAAGCTCTATGAAAGTACCTCTTGCTAAGTTTTGGTATAGTATCAAAAAAGAATATCCACAATTTTCTAAAAAGATTATTAAAACATTCTATCCTTTTCCAACTAATCTGTATGAGACCAGATTTTGTTCATACACTTCAACCAAAACAGATCACAACAATGTAGGAGATATGAGGAAAAGGTGCCTTCTATTAATGTAGACATTGAAGAGATTTAAATACATGTAAAACAATGGTAGTCTTCCGACTAAAAACATTTATCATGATAGTCAGCTCAGGCTGCCCTAACAAGATACCACAGACTGGGTGGTTTAAACAACAGAAACTTATTTTCAGACAGCTCTGAGTCTGAAACCAAGGTTCCAACTGTGGTGGGATTTGGTGAGGGCTCTCCGCGATTTGCAAATGGTTGTCTTCTCCTCTGTGTCCTGATGTGGCTCTTCACAAGGTGGAGAGAGAAGCTGATCTCTCTTCCTCTTCTTATGAGGCTACCAATCCTAACGGAGTAGGATCCCACCCTAACAACCTCATTTAACCTTAAGTTCCCCCTAAAAGTCCCATCTCATAATATAGTTACAGGAGAGGTTAGAACTTCAACATACGAATTTGGGGGGGACACAGTTCATTCCATAAAAATGTTAACATGCAATAGGTTTACTGTAGCTGTAAAATAATAAGTATTTTTAAATTGTTTTAATTTATAATATAATAAAGATTAGGGATTACACACACACACGCGTGCGCGTTTGCGCGCGCGCACACACACACACACACACACACACACACACACCCTTTGAGGTCCTCAATCATTTTTAAGAGTATAAAGGACTCCTGAATCCAAAAAGTTTGAGAACCACTTTTCCATATAGTAAGAGGAAAGAACGTACAAAAAGCAGAAGCATCAGAGGCAGAGAAACCAGTTAGGATGCTACAGCAATAGTCTAGAAAAGAGATGTTGAGAGCCTATATATGGGGTATAAATGTTAGAATAAAAGAAGGTAGGATGGAGTCAAAATAATTTTTTATGGGAACCAATAGAGTATGATGGAGGTCAACTGCTTGGAGAACAAAGAGGAAATAAGAGGGATATAATCTGAAACAACTCAAAGGCTTCCAGTATGGGAATTGGGTACCATTAACAGATTTTGGAATGGTTAAGAGACCTATTAAGCCCTGGCTGGTGTGGCTCAGTGGACTGAGTGCAGCCTGTGAACCAAAGGGCCGCCGGTTCAATTCCCGGTCAGGGTACATGCCTGGGTTGCAGCCGGATCCCCAGTTAGGGGCATGTGAGAGGCGACCACACAGCAGTATTTCTCTCCTTCTCTGTCCCTCCTTTCCCCCTCTCTGAAAATCAATGAATAAAACATGTTTTTAAAAAGGGAGACCTATTGAAAGAAGATAGTTTCATTTTGGACAGAGTAAGTTTAGGGGCTTAGAGCCATCAAAGGTGGAGATTTCTATCAAAGAGTTAGAAATGTGGGTCTAGAACTTGGGGGTACAAATTCAAAATTGGGCCCAGGTTGGCATGGCTCAGTGGATTGAACGCCAGCCTGCGAACCAAAGGGTCGCTGGTTCAATTCCCAGTCAGGGCTCGTGCCCGGATTGTGGGCCAGGTCCCCAGTAGGCGGCGCATGAGAGGCAACCACAGACTGATGTTTCTCTCCCTGTCTCTCTCCCTTCCCCTCTCTTGAAAAATAAATTAAAAAAATATTTTTTAAAAATTCAAAATTGGTTCTCCTAGTACATCTACCTGTGGAAGAAAATACTACAGAGTGAGATACAGTAACCCAGGGAGAGAAAGTTGAACCAAAGAACTTTGACTTACTTTGGAGGTCAATTGAAGCATTTCTTCTGTGAAACATTTTGTGGCCCTCCTTCCAAGAATAACTAACTATACCCTCTTTTCTGTTCCCACAGTAGCTTCTATGCACTCTATTTAAGTATCTTTTATATATTTTGCCATCCTTATTTATATGTCTGTATCCTCTACCAAACTGGAACATTCTTAAGGTTATGATCACTCCCATTATGAAATGGTATGTTCAATCTTACAACAGGGAATAACGTTATATAATGCATCATTGTTATATGATTATTTACATACTAGACTCTGGGCTTCTTGAGGACAGATCTACGTCAAATTCATCCTAATATGTTTCACTATTAGGAGTTCTGTAATTATTTTATGGAAGAGGAGAAAGGAGAAGGGGAAGGAAAATTACCATTACTCCTTCCTGTACTCTTGCACGGCTGCCAATGCCATCTCTAGTATTCCCGGTCAACACTCACTCATGCTTCAGAGCTCAGCTTAGATGGTACTTTTTCAAAGACTTTCTCTGACCACATCTAAAAAATGCCATCGACTGCACTCAGGAAGTACTCTTCTACCAAACGAATATAAGTGTAGTGGCCAGGTTTATTAAACAAATGAGATCTTCCGGCAATCTATGGAATTAACTCATTTGTATGATTGCTGTATGATTATTATCTATGCCAAATGAAATGAATAATTCAAAAATATTTCTATCTGGCTTTGAAAATTTTACTTTCCTCATTGTATACCATTAACATTTATTTTTGTATTACTAGATATGTATAGAGAAAAAATATATAATTAAAGCATGACAATGGAATATCCATACCTGAACAACTGTAATTTTGATGTCCTTGTAAATACATTGAGAATAAAAGGCATTTTTTCCTAACTTTGTTCTCTTGCCAGAGATGGCTAATGGTCTCTGTTCTCTCTTTTATCTAATCAGATACCCTAATTATTCAATATTAGCTGGGCATAGGTGCACTGAGAAAATAGTTACAATTTCTAGCTTCCTTTACAGCCGTGGCCATTTGACAAAGGTCCGACCAGTCAGAAGTGAGCGGAAACAGTCTGTAACACTTCTGGGAAGCGTCCTTGGCTGCTGTGGGCTGAGGTAGGGGGAAAGGGTATACCTCCCCTGGCCCGCTCTCCTTCCTGCTGATTGGAATGTGGATATGAGAGCTGGAACCAGAGTCTTGGACACTGCAAAACTGCATTTGGAGATGGCAAGCTAACAAAATAGGAGTCTGGGCCTCTGACGATCACGTTCTCCATTATATGCCACGGATCACCTATATTTACATGAAAGACAAACTTCTCTCTGTTGTGAGTTTTCCGCCTTCCACAGCCAAACACAATCTTAACTACACAGCTCTGCAAACATATTAGATAAGTAGTCACCTGACAAATTCTGTCTGCTGGTTTCACTTTCTCTGTTGCTGGAAGGAGAGCCTGGCTCTGAAATGCTGTTTTCTGTTCCTCCCATCAATGGTCGCAAATGGTTTACAGACACTTGCTCAATAAAAGATGTGCCATGTTTATGGAAGTACCACCATTCAAATATCTATGACAAATAGAAAATATCCTTCACTTAATATAGAACTTATCAGCAGATATATGAGCTCAAATTAAAATATTATCTCAAGATATCCCTGTCTAATTCAGCATTTTAACTGTGCTCTCCTTAAAAAAAAAAAAAAAGCCAAACACAAGATTCCCCAATAACACATGCCAAGCAAAAGTGAAATTATTTTTTTTATAGCTTTGTCATGAAATTTAGACAAGCTTAGGCACAACTAGAAGTAATACATCTGTAAATAAAGCATTAAAAACAATAAAAAGGTTTAATGTATAGATAATCTGTTATATTACATTGTCATTTTATTCCATCTATAGCATACTTTTAAAAAAACAAGTTTGAAACAACTAGCATGACAGCATGATAGATTAGACTAGCGTTAGACTGCCTGCATTTGACTCCCGATTTAGCTATCTATTAGCTGTGTGCTTTGGGCAAGTCACTTAAACTCTAACCTCTCAGAGCCTCAGTGTCCTATCTACTAAATATGGTTATACAAGAACTTTAATTGCCTTTTGAGCAATAAGGTACTATTCCAGTATTTGGCAGTATTATTAACGTAGATTACAAGTAAGGTTGATTCCCATTTTGAACCATTTAAAAATCAGGATATTCACTTCTTTCTGTTTCCATGGTTTATCACTGCTACAGAAAGACATTCTCTGTGTTAAATCAGCAGAGTGTTTCATATTTGGACACTCCGACCTTCTCAACTCCCTTTGCCTGGCTCCTCTGGGTTGCAGGTTAAATGACACATCCTTGGGACACTTCTGATTCCACACAGCAGAAAGCTGGACTCACACTGGATCTGCGCTTTCCTTTCAGAGTAATCTTTTCACTGTAATAATTAGGTAAACAACTGATTTTGTTGCTATTCTTCAAGCTCCCCAGCACACTACCCCTTCAGGAAGAAGTAACACAAACCGCACAGCTAGCTTCCTCATGTCTTTCAGGTCTCTACTGAGAATCACTATTTCAGTGAAGCTTTCCCTAACTTCCCTGTCTCAAATTGCAACCTTTTCCTCTGACACTTCACATGCCTTTTTCTGCTTCATTTTCCCCTTTAGCACTTATCACTAATAGTAAAAATATCCTATTTGTTTTACTTAATTATCTTTTATTGTATATTGCTCTAATATAATGAAAGCTCCGTGAGGACAGGGACTTTCTTCGGTTTTGTTCGTTGCTATTAGCCCAGTGCTCAGAAACCGTGTGACACCAGTAGGTATTCAATGACGAACTGTCAAGTAAATGAAGCAATGTCTATAGTCGCCTTCTAGACCACACTTCATGAGAACAGAATCTGTGTCTGTCTGCTTACCGTAGTAGCCCCAACATCCAAAAGAGTGCCTAAGAGATAGAAGGCTCTCTGTAAACATCTGTCAAATGAATAATCAATCAGCCAATCAGGGGCTTTATAGATTAAAATTGTTCAAATGATTAGTAACTAGTTTTCTATGCTTTGACTGTAAAATAACTTTAATGTCTTCTCCTCTCATTTGTGGACCATTTCCCTTAAAAACTGAACTGACACACTATTTTGCCAAATGCAGTAGACAAATGTATTACTTTATTTGAAGAATAAGCAAACACATCTACAACTGCCTAAGAGATTATAATCTTTTTTAAAACTATTTTGCTATGATCACAAACACAGGCCATCACACAGAAAGAGAAATCAGTTTTTAAATCTCCAGGAATGTTATTTTTTGATTCAGTAAACAATAGAACAAATATGTTACTAAGAAGCCAAAAATTATGCAGTCATTTTGCACTATACTGCAGCCCAATTACTCCATTAACTAAATGCTATAACATTTACAGGACAGTGCTAGAAAATCAAGGTGCAGAACTTTTTCTACCCTTCCACTAATGTTTTACGCTCAGTCTAGAATGGTTTCTCTGCCTGCTCACTTTTACTGAGTTAGCAGGCAATTAATCACCACCAAATATGGCCCTAGTTTGGCTTCTATCATGTGTTTTACTAAGAAGTGGGATGAAGCTTCTTTAAAACAGCCAGAAGAAATAATAAAAACAGAAATTATTCATGTGACAAAAGAGACAAGATTTATATTGGATCACAGTCAGGGACAGTAATCACAACGGCAACATTGACAAACTGTCCTTCACTATATTAAGTGTTGGTGGTTTTTATTAATTAATATAATGTTAGCTTTTTCACCTACTGAGTCAACTTTTTAACACAAAAGAGCAATGATAATAGTTGCTAATACTTATCAAGCATTGTTCCAAGTCCTTTACATGCATTATGTCATTTAACTCTCACAACAGCTGATTTCAGAGAGGACACCTACTGCAGCTTTAAATAACTAGCTTTGGTTCACACCACCAGTACTTGGCAGAGATGGAATTCTCACTCAAGTCTGCTTGACTTCAGACCTTCTAACTATTACACAGACTGCCTCCCGAGCATACCTCAGTGTATGTGTACATGTAAGTGTGTATGTGGGCACGTGTACAAGTTTGGTTATGTCCAGGTGATAAAAGCAATTATAAACAATAATAACCTTTGCTAGTGAAAATCCATCAATATTGCAAGAGTAATGACATTATTTAACCTTTAAAATATTACTTCAATGCCCTAATTTTAAAACTTAGGTCGAAAAGATAATATGCATTATATATATATACACACATATATGTATATGTGTATATATATGTATACATATATATATATAAATTTCCCCCCTCTTATAAATGAGGAAATTAAGACTCACAGATATGACTTGCCCAAAGTATCAGCCAGTAAGTTGCAGAGTCAAGATTTAAAACCACATCTCTAGTTCTAAGAACAATGCATTTTCTACTACATTAGCTATTTAAAGATAGTTTATTTTCTTTATTTAGCCTCATATGCTATTGACTACATATGCTAAAGTATGTTTAATTATGAATTATGAGTGGGCTTTATAAATCAATAAATTTTGAGGCTTATGTTAACCCATATTTTTCATCCTGAATTCCTCAATAATTTCTTTTTTAAGTCAAGAAAAAAATCCCTTTCTTGTCTGGCATTTCACTTAAAGCAAAATGATCAAGTGTTAGTCCTTATTAAAAAAACACGAAACCAAAACACTCCAATACAAATGCTGTTATTTCTACTATAGCTGCAGAGCACCACCTAGAGATGAGAAAAAAGCACAGAAAAATTCATTGGCCACGGATGCCATAATTCCCAAGATTTTTATGGGTAGCAGTATTTTTCCAAAGTTTATGCAAGGAAACACTAGTTACTAGGGATGTGAATAAAGATTATAAAATCTAAAACATTTTTTTGAATTAACAATGCTACCTTGGCCAAATAAGACAATGAAAAGTTGAATTAAAGTTAAATAGGCTTCTTTATTGTAGGACTTCTCAGGATAACAATAGCCAAAATTCATTGTGTTCATTCTGTGTTAGCTACCAGGCCGTTAAAACCTTTTACATACCTTATCTCATTTAGTCTTCATAATCCTATGAAGTAGATACTATTAAGACACCCCTTCTTCCCCCAGTTTATACTTGAGAAAATTGGGACATAAAAAATTAACTTGCTCTAAGTTATACCACAAAAGTGATGGTTAAACTGACCCCAAATCCTTGCTCTTAAACACTCCAGGGAAGATAACTGGCAGCCTACAGGCTGAATTCAAGACAGAGATAAATTTTTAGTTTGTCCAATGTTACCAAAATTAAAGTATTATGAAATTTTATACAAAAATTTGTGTATTTGTAGGTTCTTTTGGTATCATTTGAAAAATTGGAAGATCTGGTAATAATGGTCTGAAACTTTACATGGCATCAATCAGCTTAAGCCCTTTCTAGGAGCATGCATTGTCCAGTTTAACCAGTCCTCAAAGTAAATAAGGAATTCAATTTTTAATCTCTGCCCATTTCACTCATTTTTGTTACACAGCACCAAACTGGGCCCTGCAGGCATTTAGTTAGCAACCCACCTCCCAGTCCCCTATAGCAAACAATAGTCTTTTATACGCAAATGAATACTGTCAATAAAGTGGAAAGGGGAGCCAGTGGGTTTTCAAGTGCTAAACACATTTTGAGAATGCTGATCTATAAATATTTATAATTATCATAACCATATAAAGAGATTTGATCTTTAGATAAACACAAAAGCATGAAGGAAATGGAAACTACTTACAAATATTAGTCCTGATATCAAAGAAGATGTTCCTGTAAGTGCCACATAGAATTTGGGCGTCAATGAATTTAAAAATACTGTCACTGCCAAAAGGGAAAAAAAAAAACCAAGTTAAAAAAAATGCAAATTCAAAGCACTCAAGTTACAAATATGCAGGTGTCTTTATGAGTGGAGAAACGCAAGTGGATTAATATTTAGTGTGAGATTCATTTAAGAAAGTTGTAATTTTTAAAAAGCTACTTTAAAGTCCCATTGTATTCTACTCTTAAATTTGCCTTCACAGATAGAAGGGGAGGGTTTTACACTGATGATTTGCTAAATAAACAAATTAAAATAAGATAATTTAGCTTGCTTTTGAGGCTAAAACTAATAACTTATAAATCATAATTTAGATAAGAACTTTTGTCAGTCTGTTAGGATAGCTAAACAGACATCCTGTTACAGGAGAGGTTTACAATACTCCCTAATTATTTCGGTAAGATAGAAATCAATTTCAAATTAACTGGAAGAAAACAGTGTATTTGGTATGCCAGCTGGAGAGAGAAAACAGCCCCCAGGGGGAGCAACAAACTGAGAGCTCCCTCCTTGCCCCTGACTTAAAGACTGGACCAGACTCCTCACTTCAAGTAACTGTCTCATAAATACTTCGGGTTTTACAAAGAAATAAAAATTTATCATAGTTACCTAGTCTCATCTAAATGGTGTGCCTATGTAATATGTAGAAAAATAAATGAGAAATTCAATGAACATTTCACTGAGCATAAAAACCACCGGTCAGCACTTCATTAACCTGTTACAGAGACACCAAATTCGCTATTCCAAACTGTGTAGGAAGGCTCATTTATTTCGCTTGCTTTAGTATGTTAGTTACATCTGAATTTACATGATACTTTTGTTTTAAAAAGGCCAAGCTATTTCCGAGCATTATCTCAGTCTTTCGTGGCATCTCATGGAATAGAAACGGGGACATTTGCCTTTTCGTGCCACAGAAATGAACCTCGCTAGTGACAGTCACAGTCATCCCAAAACAGAAATGCTTCCGTCTTGTTCTGAGGTTGCTGCTGTAAATGCCGTGAGGATGTGGTAGGCGGCCCCGGCGCCCATCCACTGTGTCCTGGCTACTGCCGAAGGGTGATATTTGCAGCACCCCACGGGGATCATCACCTCCCACTCCTTCTGTACCCTCAGCCCAGACTACGCAAGCTCTCCACCAACGTTGAGACAAAGAACTCAGGAAAGTGCCCGCTGCTGTCCGTGACTCTCTTAACCTTTACTACCTGTGCTTTCCTATTATTGTATTAACTCAAACTCCAAAGCAAAGAACGGCCAAAAATATCACGAAAACGATGGCTTGACATAATTATGATTTTAAAACATGAGCATGGGTGGTTAAGATCATGGCATTTTCTTTTTCAGATCTTCGCTCCCTAAAGTGAAGCGCAGAAGCGCTCGTCTTTGTGGTTTGGGCGGGGGGGCGGGGGTTACCCGCAGATCAGCGGCGGGAGACTCAAAGGACTGGTTTTCAAGAGATCCGACCAATGGCGGGGGGCGGGGGAGGGCGGGGTGTATCATTTCTGCATCCAAGGCTGCAAGCGCTCTCCTGTCCTACCGCCCGAAGCTCGCAGCTTGTTGGGTGGCATTTCCTCGGGTAAACGAGGACAGCAGACAGAGGGCGGACCTTGGCTCCCGGGAGGAGCCGGCAGCAGCAGCAGCAGCTGGGGTTTGACAGTCAGCTGCGGAGCTGCGGCCCGAGATAAAGACCCCACTCGGTGGCACCCCGCCGACTCCTTCTCCGAAGCCCACCAGGGGCCACTTAATCTCTGCCCTTTGGCCCGTGCCCCCGGGACCTCTCCTGGCCCCCTGCCCGTCCCCGGGGAAGTCTGGGCCTCTCACCCGCTGCCAAATTCTCACACAGCCGCAGCGGGACCCTCAGAGCGTAAAGCAGCCCCAGCCCCAGCCCCACCACGAACCACAGCGAGACCCCAGTCCCCGCCAGCCTGGCCCGCAGCCGCTCCCTCCAGCCCAGCGGCGGGCTGAGGCCGGGAGCAGGTGCCGGAGGAGAAGCTGCGGCAGCCGCGGCTTCAGCCAAGCCGCCGCCGTCCGCCATCTTGCCGCTCCCTCAGGCGCCGGGAGCTGGGAGGGGGAGAAGGGCAGGAAACCCGGAGTCGGGAATCCTGGGATAGTGGCGGACCTGAAGTGGGCCTCAGCGGCGGCTGAGCGTCCCCGGGAACAGGGACCGAGATTTGGAAGGTGAAGGAGCGTCCCAGGCCCGGGGCTGCCTGTTCCTTCCGAGGGCGGGGAGGGGCGGATAGCAGCACCTTCTCCTGCAGAAACTAGACCGAGGCGCGACCCCGGCGTGCAGTGGTGTTGCTTCCATACAAGTGAGGGCCACCTTTCACCCCCTCCCCCCTTCCTGGGCCTGGAAAAGCCACCGATCGAGCAGGGCCGAGCCGCACTTCTTTTGGACTCGTCTGCCATGGAAATCACTGGTACTGGGGAAACCTAGAGGAGTAGCAACTGCTATTATTTGGTCGCTTGGAGCTCGGGCGCCAAGAACAGTCGAAACACGCTCCCCTCATAGATGAATGAGGACATGAATGTAGTAACACAGAGAGGACGATACGAGACTTTAACGTCGTTTAAGGCAAAGGCGACTTCCTGGGGCGCGGGCGCCCGGAGCCGCCCCCGCTCCCAGCGCCCGTAACTGACATGGCGCCCCCTGGCTCGGCGTTTCCGGGCGGGTCCTTGCGACGGCCCCCGCGGCGCTTCCATCACTCAGCTTCCTTCCCGGCCTGCCTCGCGCCCGGCCGGGCTGGGCCAGAGCAGCCAAGATGGCCGACTTCGAGGATCGGGTGTCGGATGAGGAGAAGGTAAGGGGTGCACCTCTCTCTCTCCTCTCTCTCTCTCATCTCCTCCCGCGGCTGGGAACAGGGGCCCGACCCGGCTGCAGCGGGAAGCCTGGAAGGGGCCCCAGGAGAAAGAAGTTTCTCAGCCCGCGCCGCCTTGCGCCTTCCGTAGCCGGGACGCTTTGCTCCTGAGGGGCTTACCCTGGCTCACAGTGGCCCCAGTTCCCCATTTCTCGACTCTTTTCCTGCTGGGCCCGAGGCCCAGCCTAGGGGCCTTCCTGCAAGAGAGGAGACTTTCCCTTATTGAATCGTGGCTCTGGACTCGACTAAGAGAGGGGGGCGATGGCGGGGGCGATGGCGATGGCGATGTCGCGACGCATGAAGCAGAGGCAGCGGTTTGACCGCCCTGGGCTGTTCGGGCTTCCCCCCATCCCCCCATTTTTCGCTGTGCTGGAGGCCAGTTCAGGGCGAGCCACTTCCTGGTCAGGGTGGCCTCCTAACTTCCCTTTTGCTGCTCCTTCCCCAGGAAGTGATTTTGCTGTCACGACTGCGCGACAGAGAGAGGTCCCCGTCCGCCTCTCCTCACGGACTATAAGCGGAACGAATTCGCAGTAATAAACGGGGAAGCCTCAAGACATTTGGTTCAGAGTTCGAGCACCACTCAGGCCCCTGTAGACAGTCCCTTGGTTGCACGTCTGCACAGGGGCCCCCCCGGGGGCTCCATCGCTTGCGCCTTATATCCTCCGAACGATAATCATTGAAACGCGGTTTTCAGTCTCTTGTTAACCGATTGAGATTAGCCAACGGATGCGTTTTTTGTTTTGTTTTTTTTTAACTCCAGAATGGTTTTTGCAAAGCACACAAACCTCACGTTAACCCGTTCAGGTCGGCACAAAACGTCGTGCTTTCTCTGATGCTCCCCTGGAGTCGAATTGGTCAGTGTGTCAATTCGTGGACTTATTTTTCCAAAGGTGTCTTCGTATGCTGTGTTAGGTAGGGTTTTGTTTTTTTTTTTCTTTTTTCTGACAGCTGCACACCTTTCTAAACAGTTTGTCAGGCTTTCCGGTGACCGCACGATTGTAGGGCCTGTAGAAATTGGAATGATTTCATTTGATGGTTTTCTATAGGACAAGAATTACGCCTTTTGTTTCCCATAGTGGCTGTTACAAAATGTGTACCCTTGCGTGTTCTGTAAATGTATCTTGGGTCTTACTTTTTTTCAGTGAAAGAGATTGGGATAGTAGAGGGGACTGCATATGATCCAGGAGTCCTCTGTACAGAATAATTTGCGATAGGACGCCTCCACATGGCATGCCATTTTGAAATGCACTTTAGTGTTAAATTTTCTCTTTCTTGAAAATTCCCATAAATCTAAGTTTCTGGTGGAAAGGCATTTCATATGAATTTGTGCTGGAGAGAAAACTGTAATAAATGCTTGTTCTAAGGCAAATAGTTATGATTCAGATGAAATTAAATTACAGTGAAAAATCGTGGGATATTAAAGCATACGTTAGCCCAACTGATGGTCCACTTATTTAAGCAAAAACATTGTTACAATACAGTTTCACTAAGTATTTAAATAACAGCACACTTTGAAGTTTATTGTGCCCAAACAATACTACATTTACCGCTGTTGTCAGGTTTTTGTCTTTGACACTGGGTTAGAATGCCTTTTTAATTAAACTTGGGAAAAAATATATATGTATTTCAAAGTGCAAATTGAGATGTGTGTGAATAGTGACAGTGTTTAATAACATTAATAGTGTTAGTTTTATAATAGTAGATTGACCAGGCTCCTTTTATTTCTCAGCAAACTTCGTTTGTTGCTTAATGGCGTAGTAAGCAAATACAAATTAGTAAGGTAAATCTGCCAGAAAATGTTGAATTTCATGTCAGTAAACAGTTTTTGGATTAAACCACACTATCTTCATTAGTGTGGATAATTAGGAATAACTGATACAGTGTTTCAATAAACTCATGTGACTTGAAATTTCTGAAATTTTGTTAGATTCTCATTCACAGACAGAGATGAAACTGATATGTATTTCTCTGTTGTGGATCTCTAAGTAGAAAGGAAGAGCTTTGACTTGTAAGATTTTTTCAGTTCTCTTGAGGTTCATAACCTAATTTGCCCCCATCTTCCTCCCGGCTTCTGCTCCCTTTTAACTGAATTCAAGAATTGAGAAAGTATTTTCTAACAAGACTTGTTGAAATGGACACCTTAGCATTCAGAAATAAGTAACCCTTAAATAAGATGCTTATCCTATAAAATTTTCACAACCAAGGCACTATTGCAAACAAATTTTTAAAAAGGTATTTTTAGCCTTAATTTGTATTGATTCTTCCTTGAAGGAACTCCAGAGTTTCCATTTTTTCTGTTTCTAACAAAACCTCAACTGCATTTGATTGGGGTTTTTTTAAGGCATATATGTCATGATGCCAAATATATTTTAATACAGTTTTTATCTTTGTTACATTTTCTGAAAGCACTGAACCAAGAGGTGAATTTGGTGATTTCCTTGCAAGTATTTCTATAAAAGCCAGTAAGATCAACCATTTTCATAACTAACTGCTAGCATTTTTATCACTTTATGAAGAGGAAGTTGGGTTTTTTAACTTCTGCATTGTTACCTGAAATGGTCATGATGAATTGCCCAAATAAAACAGGAAGTAGAAAGTGTAATAACTTGTAGAAATAAATGCCTTTAGTCTTATCCTCAAGTTCAGTTTCTGAGAATGAGCTCTACTCTTCTAGTTAGTAAGACCCATCAAATTACTTGGTTCCAAATGCTTGACAAGACCAAAATAATAAGATAACATAATTAGGATACTTGAAATATGTGATGAACTACTTGTTTGGGTTCTTTGCATGTCTATTTCCTTTATTTCATGATTCAGCAATTTTTTAATGCTCAAGATTTTATCTTCACATAATAGCATGAAGCTTAGAACTGCATCACTTGGCCCTTTCTCCTTTTATCTCCTCCCAGTTCAAAATGCTCGCATATCTTAACAGCCAGCATTCTCTTAGATCTGCAGTTAGGTTCAACACATTCAAACCTCAACACAATTTTCTTTGTAGCTTTAACCTTTTCGCTGAAAATTGGCTTAGGCTGCTCCAGTAGCCACTCTGCTTCCTGCCATAACGCTGCTTTGCCTGCACTACGGAAAATCCTTGCCCTTCTTGGACTGTGCTGCCCCATCCGTCCAGTTGATGCCTGCCTCACTTCTTAGTGAGGCAGAAAGTAGGTAGAAGGGTTTTAAGAGCATCCACCATGTTGGCGAGAACACTCTCTGCGTAGAAAGCTGATTCATCATTTTTAAAATAAGTGCGGAGAGAATTTTAAGGCTGAAAAAAGTGCAGTTGGTATATTTTTTTCCTTTGGCTTAACTAGTGGTAAAGTTTGTGTACAACCTCAAAAAATACTGTAACTGAAAAATGGATCTAAATGCTTTAAGCTTAAACAATGATACCATCTTTAAGCACTTTTTGAGGAGAAGGTTTATCAAAATTATTTAGGAGAGATGTGGAAAATGTTGTATATGAATACAAAAAGGGACCTGGTAGAGCTCATGAAAAACACTTAACATTTTTAAACTAGATTTCCTTAATTTTGATTTCCTTCTTACTAGATGAGTTCTTACCCCTTATAGGATAAAATAAGTCCTAAAGCTTGTTTGCCATGATATTTTCTAACAAGTCATCGATTAGTATTAACACTGCCCTTGGACAGGAGCATAAAGTCTAAGCAGGTACAAACTCACATACCTGATCTTTGATTATGAGTATAGGCTCATTATCATTTCTTTTAGACCATCTAGCTATTTTATTAGGAGCAGCCTTACTGCCAAGCAAAGTAGTGTAATTTGTTAGGAAACTCAGACCCCAGGTTTGTCTGTTTCAAAAGCCATGCTTTTTTCACTACACTTTATTCCATGTAACAATGAATTAAAAAAAAAAAAGCAGAGTAGAGGTCTCCATTTAATGAATTATAAATGAGGTTTTGTGAGGCAGTGGGAAGGAATGATTCTGAGTGTCAAGAGATTCGGCTTCTTCCTGCTGTGCTTTTAGCCACCAGAGTAATTTTGGAAAAAATCACTAACCTTGATAGGCCTCAGTTTTCCTAAAATAGGGAGGTATGGGGAATTGGACAAAACCGACTGAACAAAGTTTAATGAATTTTTCAAACTCTATTTTAAAAAATCAGTTTTAAATATCGAAACATTAAAATGTTCAAGCAGTTTTGGCATTGCTGCTTTTGCATATTTGCCCTGATAATGAAATGAATTCTTTGGTACCTGAAACCATATTTTTTTATCTCATGCCTAGTACAGGACCAGGTACTTGGTGTAGGCACAACCTACGGTTGGTTGGTCAGTGTGAAAGAGACCAGTCAGTTACTCCTTCACTCTTTCTAATATTTCCGTAGCTCAGGCACCTTCCTCTACCCCCCGCCCCCAACTCCAACTATTTCTGATAATCTCTCCATATTTCTTGTGTTTGGAAGTTTGTCCACACTCCGGGTGCCTCTTTGGGCATTGTTGTCCCTGAGCATGTGGCGGCCATTACTGGTGCCCTGCCTTGTCAGTGCTAGAAACATTTGTCCCCACCCCACCGCTGGAGCATTTTTCCGAGTAAATCCTATAAAGCTGCAAAGCCTTCATGTGTGCCAAAATGACTAGCCTTGCAAAACCCCTAATACAAGTATTTTCTTCATTTGCTCTAAGCTCCTTCCTTTGAGCTCAGAAAAACACACTAGGATCAGGTATCATCTGCTGTCTTCTCTCTCCAGTGTACAAATATTTGGTTCAGAGTGTAGGTAAGTAAATCATTAAGTTCTTCTATGGATCCGCTTTTGAAAATAAAAAGCCTAGATAGGGCAGATTAGTCATGAGGCTGAAGACAGTTTGGCAGCTTGGGGATTTCTGAGCTAGGTGACTGTATGCACTTACTGTTTTCCCTTCTCACTTCATCAGAACCTGCCCACAGCCTCAGCATATCTGCCCATCCCATTATTCACTTTTAGTCACACAAACTCAGAACGTTGGCATTCTGTTTTCGCCCTTAGTCTTTCATGTTCAGTTAGTATTACAGTCGGGTTCATTCTTCCTTCCTATTAGATTCTGTTCCTCCATTAAAAAAAATTATTTTAGCTATATAGGAACTATAATCACGTGTTTAAAATCAAAATGGTAGGAAAAAGCATAAGTAAAAAGTCCCCTCCCACCCGTTTTCCAGCCAGTCAGTTCCTCCCAGAGGCAGCCAACATACCAGTTTCTTTTGTATCTTACTTTGCACTTAATAATATGCCTAACCTGTCCACATTCCTGCTACCATTGTCTTCACTCAGGATCTTTTCTTAAGCTTGAATTATTTTTAACAGCATTTTTAATTGTTCTTTT
>PVJD01017832.1:0-16329 GCA_004026545.1 Mormoops blainvillei | reverse complement strand
GACTGTCGAACTATCTGTTGGGAAGTTTCTTGCAAAAAGTACAAACAGAGAGTTAGAGGGTGGCCGGCCGAAAGTTTGCCTTCCCATCTGACTTGAAGCGCTCAGCACCTCCAGCTCACCATCTGCAAGATAGATCATCAGAATGTAACAGACCATTGATTCTGATGACCTGGTTTGACTGATGCAGAAATCGAGGCCCTGAAGGGGAAGCAATGTGCCAAGGTCACATTGTTCCCGATCAGAGACCACACTCTCAGCAATCCCTCTCCTTGTTTTCAGTCAAGCATGAGTTTGTGACAAGGAAGAATTTGGGTAATTGTAAAAAACAGGGCTCTGTTTGGTCTTCAGCCATGCAAGGAATTTAGTTTGCTGGAGTGGAGTGATCATGATTTTTTATTCGAATGCTGTGTGTTCCCTTGGCCCACAGGTTACCCGCTGTTTCCTTCTTTGTAAAGCAAGGATAATGTCTACTTCGTGGGATCGTTGCTGCATTAAAAAGAAACGTGATAACATAGGGTAAGGAGTAGATCAAAGAGCCTAACCCAAGGAGAGACCCTAAAATGTCCTCCTCTCCTCTCGTGACTCCACGGAGGTTGGGACCGTCACATGCCAGGCCCCAACAGCCAGCCATTCTCAAAGAACGCCAGAGATAGTTCATGCAATGGGTGCCTTTCAAATATATCTCTTTTTTCACTCACGCTGTAGAAGGATTCTTACTACAAATGTTTTGCCAGGGAATGGAAAAGAAATTCTAAGAAATAAAATAATCTTTATGAGACTTCCAGCTAAAGGGAATAAATAGAACACACACATGTGCCCACACATGCACATACAGCACACATACACATTTACTTCCATCCAGCTCTCTCATCCCACTCCGCCCACTCAAAACTAGAAAGAAAAGAAAACACTACAAGGACAGGTAAATTATTTTTAAAGACATAAAAACTGAAGGACAAAGAAGAGAGAAGAGCCCAGTTTTGGGAGCTGGAAAGCAGATGCCTGCGTTGTAGGGGCTAACTTCGCAGACGCAGAAAACAGATTCTAAAACGGACAGCGAAGGATGCCAGGAAGCCCCTACGTTCGCAGCACAAGACCCCGGGAAGGCTGGGAGTCGGACAACTTCGAGGGTGGGACAGAGGTGGCAGAAAAACAAGAGGACCAGCTGGAGCACTGCTGAAAAGCAGACATATCCCTAGATCCCCTTCGCTCTCTCCCTCACGGTTCCCCTCACACAGGGAGAAAAGGGGGGCTTATCCCCAAAGAAGGTAAAGCAAAGGGTCCGGGACAGACAGACGCCGGGCGCAGCTGGGCAGCATGATGCGGAGCCACAGTGGCTGCGGGAAAAACAAGCGGACGTTCACGTACTCAGCGCTGGGACACGGAGACCCTGCCTTCTCCCTGCACTAGCTCTCAGAGTCCGGTGTATGGGCTGGAGGTCAGAAGAGTCCTCTCTGGAGAACTGGATTAGGCCAAAAAAAAAAACAAAACCTGAAAAATACTGGATTCGGGGTTTTCCCCAATGAAAACAGCGAGCCAAGTTTCCCTAATGTGAACTTATAATCTAATCAGATACCATTGTCCACCCTTATAAACTGGCAACCAGCCATGTCCACTTGACATTGAAAAAGAACATCTAATATAAAAGTAAGAAGAGAGAGAGAGAGAGAGAGAGAGAGAGAGAGAGAGAGAGAGAGAGAGAGAGAGAGATTAGAAGAAAATCACACAGAAGAGAACTTAAAAATATATATAACAATTAGTATTTTTCAAGAGACAAGAAAATATATGTAATCAACAAAACAAGGACAGGAATCTATGAAACAGACTCTCAAAGAGCAACAAAAAGAGCTCCTGGAATTATGAGAAATATGAAAGAATATAAGGAAATATGAGAAAATACGAGATACCTGAAAAAAAACCAACAGAAGTTTATGACGATAAAAGTTGTAAATCTCTTAAGGAGTAGAAATGGATGAGACAAAAAATGTGACACATCTAAGACATTTAATATCCAAATATTAGGAATTATAGTCACAGAGAGTAGAAAATTTGGAGATAAAGAATTCACCAAAGAAATAGTTAAACATTTTCCCATATTTAAGGCACATGAGTTTCTGTTTCATAGGGCTTTAGCTGGAGAGAAAAAAAGAAAAAAGATTCTACAAGTTTCCACACAAGGGGCTGGGCATTGCAGGGGACAGGACACATTTTCCATACAAAATCAAGTATTAGTATAATTCTGCACTTCTCAGCACAAAAAGCTAGAAGGCAATGCAGGCAAAGCGTTTCAAGTTTGGAGGGAAAATGATTTGCCCCCAAGACTCTGATGCACAGACAATCTCTTGATTTCATATGGAGATACAATTTCCGACAGGCAAGGCCTTAAAGTTCCAATTATGTATTTTTCCTCAGAAATCCCCCTGGAAGATTTGATGTGTTTGCTCTAAAGAGAGGAGCAAATTAGGAAAGAGGAAAGGGTGGAACCCAGCATGCAGGTGCGAGATGCCACAGGAGAGAGAGGCAAGAGGCAAGTGGATCCCCAGGGTGGAGGAAGGTGAGGGGTTGTCTGTGCAGCAGACCCAGGCCGGGTACAGGGCCGGGGTGGGGAGGGGGGTGGGGGGGGTGGTAGGCAAGGGCGGACAGCTCTGAGAAGATGAACTGTTTTAAATGCCTATGCCTTCGCTGTGTCTTCAAGGAGATTTACAGAACTGGGGAAAAATTCAGAGTTGAATGCATCTTAAGTACATGGAAAATAGGCAAATGAAACAAAAAGAAAAACTGTTGACTTCATGGTTAAATATTTTGTGGTAAATATAAATACATTATATGGGTAAACCAAGAATAGCACAATATGCACCGTAATAATAACATAATAATGTGCATTAAACTAAAAATTGCTAGATAAGTATATGGGGAAGATAGAGCAACAGGAATAATTGGGAAGGGTAAGAGAGATAAAAAGGGGACTGTGGTCAAGGGTGGTGGATAAAAGAATGCAAAATCCCATCTTCTTGACTGGGAAGTCAATGTATGATGTTTAAAATATTAAAATATAAAAATATATTCATGTTGATTATAAATATTAATGCAATGATCAAATAATTAGCTAAAAAAATTACAAACAGTTGCCTCTAGGAAGGAGGTACTATCTGGGATGGGGCAGGACTACTGTTTTTCTTAGGTCTTGTGTACCTCTTGGATCCTTCTCAAATGTATGCATACTTCCTTTTACTACAAGTAAAAATTAAATGAAAAACTAGAACATTCTAAGCTTCCTCTCCAAGATTTTTGCCATCTCTATTAACCAGGAGTTAAATTTTCTAAATTGCCTACTTTATTTTCTACTCCAACATGCACGAGCACGGTCCGTATAATCACTTAGTCTGACGCACTGTGCCATGTGTTCCCTTCCAGTACACGCCACCTCTAAATCCTCGGTACTGGCATTAAGAAATGTTTGTCCATGTGCCACCTAGACCCGCCTTGCTGTCGTGGTCCACCTGCACGCCTGGCATTGAGAAACACTGAACAGCATCTCTAGGAGAGTTAAGCACTGCTTCCCATTCACCACTAGAGGGAAATGTTGGTCTTTTTACTAAGTCTTCCCGGTCCAGTGGGGACGACTCCTTCGGCAACGAGCAGGAGCGAAAAAGCCATGGCCTTGTCATTTGTCCCTTCCTGGAGCGTAACATACCAAGAGCTTGAGGGGACCTTGGATCCTGTCCTCGCCAAGCCTCTGTCCTCTCCCTCTCTACACTTCAAAAAACCGAGGTCCAGAGATGCACGGTGTTTTTTTAGGTCACGGGATAAGGAAGCGAGAAAGTCAGTGCTAAAGCCAAAGCTTCCTAATTTCCTGCACCGGGCCAATCAGAAATTAAATAAGAGAGAAATTCAAAGGAGTTCCGTTGTAGCACAAACGCACTGAGTAGGGTGGGGGGTTGATAATAAAAATTAACACCCACTGAATGTTTGCCATGTGCCAGGCGTATATTGACCATTCACCATGTGCCAGAACTTTACATTCCTTATTCTTTCTTCCCCATTCTTCATTCCTGTCCTGCCGGGAGTCCTGTGAGGTAGGCACGGTCATTATCCCCTTTGCACATATGAGGAGCCTAAAGCACAGAGAGGTTAAGGTACCCGCCGGACACCCCACAGGAAGTGGCTAGCAGAGCAGGGACTCAAACCCGGACTATCCGGCTCTGCATGACCACAGCTACCTTGCTTACTGGCTGCCCATGGAAGACGCGGAATTTACCCGTTCACAGGGAGCGAGACCCTGTCCTCTGGGGGAGATGGTCTCACCTCACTCTTCGCTTAGATGAGATGATTTGTTTCACTGACCCCACAGATTTTCGAGGCTTCGGCCAGATACGCAGAGCTGCTGCAGGGCCGGGCTGTTTCCTATCACGGTGCCTAGCTCAGAGGCCTGGCTTATTGAATATTCACTGAATGATTAAATAGGATCCTAACTACTTCACAAACAAATCAGCGGCGGAGAAAACACACTCACATCACATCTCATAATTTATATGGTTTGAGAAAACTCCACAGAAGCTCTCATTGTCCACCTGGCCTCTCTGAAGAGTGTGGAGTTTGATCCAGCCAAACGTCTAATCCTTCCTCTTTCTCCTGCCACCCACCCCCAGATGCACCCCCAGTTTGCAATGCTGTTTTTCAGTCCATAAAGCACATCATGTCACCGAGTCCGTGGGCAGGCTCCTAAGCCCACTGCACTGTGTCACTTACGAGCTAACGTGTCAGCGCTACACAGAACACCTGGAGCCCACACCGTTCATTGCCGTGGGCCCGGCCCAGTCCTCTTCCTCCCGGTTCGCAGAGCTTTGTGTTGGTTGAGCTCACAGTCTTCAGACCACGGGAGCTGCAGGAGGGGCCGGGGCCCTGGGCGAAGACGGGAACTGCGTTCGAAGAAGAGGGTTTCCTGAGGGGGTGGCCATGAAGGGCGTATCCTCCCAAACACTGAACGTCTCTGCAAGGAAGAAAATCGTGTTTCATGAAGAATCCCCCCAGATTTTCAGACTCCCTGATGGAAGGTTTGAAGTCACTCAATGCAATTCTGGAAGTTTCAGGGGTTAAAATGTCCCTGAGTTACCCCCCTCTAATTCACCTTCCACGTATTTCTTTTTAACATCGACTTTCTTTTGGTATATAGTTCTGTGAATTTCCACACATGTATAGATTCTTGTAACCACCACCACAATCAAGAGATAGAGCATTTCCATGATTCCCCCCCAAATTGGTATTTCTTTGTAGTCACAGCCCTTTCCCTTCCCCAGCACCTAGCAAATACCAATGTATTTCCTAGCACTATAATGTTGTCCTTTTGAGACCATCATATAAATGTAACCATAGAGCATGTAAACTTTGACACTGGTTTCTTTCGCTCAGCACAATGATTTTCAGATTCATTCGAGTTGTTTTGCATATCTATAGCTCTCTCTCACTCTCGCTCTCTCTCTCTCTTTTGCTGAGAACTATTCAATTGTATGGTCATACCACAGTCTGTTTATTCATTTACCCACTGAAAGATATCTGAGTTATTTTTCAGTCTGGGGCAATTTTAAATAGAGCTGCTAGAAGCATTCATATGCAGTTGGGTGTGCGTGTGTGTGTGTGTGTGTGTGTGTGTGTGTGTGTGAACATAAGCTTTCATGACTCTAGGGGAAATGCTAGAAGTAGGATTGCTGTGTCATATGATAAATGGATGTTTAACTTTGTAACAAGCTGCCATCATGCTTCCTGCAGCGGCTGTGCCATGTTGCATTCCCACTAGCAATGGGCGAGAACCCCAGCAGTTTTGCATCTGCTCCATAGCTTTGCTTTGTTACTGATTTTTTAGACATTCTAATAGTTATGTACTGTTACCTCACAGTGGCGTTAATTACATTTCCCCAGTGGCTTATGATATTGAGCATCCTTTAAGCTGCTCATTTTTCTTCTGTGTACTCCTTTTGGTTAAGTTTATATAGAAATATTTTGCCCATTTTTAAGTGTTTTTTGATTTTTCATGTTGAATTCTGAGAACTTTTTATGTGCTCTACACATAAGTCTTCTCTGAGATATGTGATTTTTAAATATTTTTTCCAATTTGGGACTCATCCTTTCATTCTATGAGCAGTACCTTTCAAAGAGAATTTTTAAAAATAAATTTTCATAAAGTCCAATTTATCATTTTTAAAATTTTATGGATTGTCCTATAGGATTAACATCTAATAGCTTCTCACTGAACCCTACATCACCAAATTTTTCAAAGTGTTGTATCCTTTAATGTCTTACTTTTAGATTTGTGGTCTATTTGGAGTTAGCATTTGCATAAAGTGTGAGATTTAGGTTGAAGTTTATTATTTTGCATGTGGATTATCATTGTTTTCAAAACAATGTATTGAAAAGATTTTGTCTATTGAATTGCCTTTGTATCTTTGTAAAAATCTTTTTTTAACTAGGAAAAATCACTTTTATTTATTTTCATTTACTTATTTATCGTTGTTCAATTACAGTTGTCCCTATTTTCCCCCATTTCTCTTCCCTGCCCACCCACCCCCCACCTTCCATGTTCAATCCTACCCCCATCCTCACCATTGTCTCGGTCCATGGGTCCTTTAAACATGCTCCTTCACTTGGAAAAAATTAATTGTCTATGTATTGTTGGTCTCTTTATAGATTTTCTTCTGTTCCATTGGTTTATGTGACAATTCCTTCAAAAACACACTGTCATGATCAGTGTAGCTTCATCTAAGTCTTAACATGAGGCATTGTGAGCACTCCAACTTTCTTCTACCATTTTGACAATTCTATATATTTGCTTTCCTATAACAGTTTTAGAAATATGGTGTTAGCTCTAGATTTTTAATAGATGTTCTTTATAAGCTTAAGGAAGTTTCCTTCTATTCTTAGTCAGTTGAGAATTTTTATTATGAATGATGTTGCATTTTGTCCATTTTTTTGCACTTACTGATATGATCATATGCTTTTACTTTTTCTTTAAGCCAGAAATTTTCAACCTTTTTCATCTCATGACACACAAACCATTCTATGCTTTCACTTAGTTAATGTGGTTTTGTTTCAAATTTCCACTTAAATTTTCATTATACCTTCTAGTTTTTATGAAACATTCTATCTTCCCACTTGTTTCAAGGGTGTTCACTTTTACTCAATGAAGCATTTTCAAAATGTTTGCTTTAAAGTCTGTCAGATAATTCCAGTATCTACGTTAGCATCTCTTGATTCTCTATTCCCCTGTGACTTGATATTTTCTGGCTTCTTCATATATTGAGTAATTTTTATTATATTCTGGATATTTTTTAATATTATGTTATGAGCTGCTGGGTCTTATTTAAATCATATGGACATCTTAAATATGTTTAACATATTCATACATACACCTTGAGGTGTGCCAAGTTTTAGGGTCATTTTCTGGAACCTTCTCAGAACCTCCTCATTTTCTTGAACTCCCATTTTCAGCCCTCTGACAGGACAGCTGAGGTTTTCTTTATTCCATTCTCCCACAGTTCTTTGTGGCACCACACACGTGGGGGTCAAGCCATAGCAGACAGAAGGAGAAAAAAAAAAGGGAGTTTTCTCCTTCCTTCTGAAACAACGGCTTCTCTGATCAGAGAGAAAGATTGTGCATTCTCAGAATTTAAGGTGTTTCAAGACAGCTATAAGCCGAAATATCATTATTTTTTTATTTCTTAGATTTTTTATTGTGATACAGTTGACATATACCATTATATTGTTTTCAAGTGTACAACACCATGATTCGATATCTGTATACACAGGATTGCAAAATGATCACCATAATAAGTCCAGTTAACATCTGTCACCACATGTAGTTACACATTGTTTTTTCCTGTGATCGGCACTTTAATTGATTTTTTTAATAGGGCATTTACTTCATTCTCTCTGGGGTTAAGAAATTGATTCCCATTACTTGAGCCGAAACTAGGGTGCATTCCTGGGCTTCTCTCTTTCAGGTTCTAGACTGCGTCGCATCCAGGTTGGGGGTCCTGGTACTGGCCACAGGGAAGGGGCATGCGGGCTGGGTGGAGGTGGGCAAGGGCGGGGAACGAGGACATCTGTAGTAGTGTCGACGATAAAAATAAAGGAAAGAACAAAACAAAAACAATAAACACTAAAAGAAAAAAAAGAAAAACTCACCGATCGTTCAGTGGCACTTTGAATCCTGGTCTTCTTCCTCAGTCCTTCCGCTGCTGTTTGACTTCCACGGGCAGGAAGGCGTCTCCGTGCATCCGGTCCAGGTTTTACCGCTACGTTCCATGAGACAGCCAGATGGAGTGCGCTTACTCCCTTTACCCATAACTGAGGCCCCTGTATTGTTCTGTTTTCAAACACTTCCCTTAAAACCTTCCAAAATGTTTTCCTATGTCTAGCCTCTGCCTACTTCTCTAGCCCCTGTTCTTACCAAACTTGCACAAATCAGAGGTCCATGGAATAAAATGTTAATGGGACTTCCTGAAATTGTGAAACACCGAAATCATGCAATTGCGTCATTGTTGGGCGTCCTTTCTCCCTCATCTATATGTACCTGGTTAACTGCTTCCACTTGAAAATTCACGTCAAGTGTTGGCCTGAGATTGAGGTAGTTGTCCACCTTCTATTTACTCTCAATGTTCTGAACTCACTGCTTAAGAATGCTTATCTTACTAACTGTGGCTCCTCGAAGGACTGTGTCTTTTTCGCCTGCATATCTCCGAAGCCTAGAAGAAAGTGGGCGTTTCATAAAGGTCTGACGAATAAACAAAGGAGGAAAGAAAAGAGTGAAAATGTATTGAGTGCTCACTTTGTGTTTTTCTTATGTAATCTGCACGAGCGTGAAAGAGCGTGATTGGAATAGACATGTTTTGCAAATGACTGTCCCTCACATTTCCTGTCCGTAAATCTTGTTTAAGGTGAACTTCCTGAAGCCACAACGTCTGCTGTCACCAACAATTGGACCGGGGCGCTGACGCCCAGCTTCCCCAAAGACTGACTGACAACCTACAACTAGAGAGCAAATTATGAGCTGAGGCGATCATCATATGCCTTCAGGAATTTTGGAATGAGGAAACTGAGAAAATGCAGCCGGTTGGAGCCAGAAGGCCACAAAAAATTGGGACCCTGGTGACAACAAAGGTTTTGTCCTACCTGATGCAAATAAAGGAAAATATATTTTACAGGGAGGAGATAGTGAATACAGGCAGAGAAGCAAGATGTTTGGAGACGTCGGGAGAGAGGCCACGGGAGAAGCTATTCCCCTATTCCCACCCACTTTCCATGTACGGCTCCTGATAACTGGGTGTGCACACAGACATTCCTCAACTTAGATTCTCTTGGGACCCATAGCACAGTTTTTAAAGAGAGCTTTCTTGAACTTCCTTGAGTGCATCTCTGTTGCTTCCAATATCTTGGCCAAACAGACATCATTGTTCCTAACATGAAAACCATCAGATCCCTTTCCTCTTTTCTAACAAGAACTTTTGTTTGGTTCAGATTTTTTGGCCTCCTCCATGTAGCCGTGCTTTTCAGGGAAGGTCAGAAGCACCCCCAGCGCTTGGGGGTGACTTCTATTTGGTTTAGGCAAAACATTGTAAACCTCTTCCTTTGACAGGGAGTGAATTATCCAGGGGAAGGGTGTGCAATTCTGTCCAATAAGATGTCAGAAGTGGTCAACTGGGGGACTTCTTGGAAAAGATTTTCTTTAAAACTAAAAATAAGGCAACTGAGATATAACAATTTCCCTTTGTCCACTGGATGTTGTTGTTTCTGACTGTGGTGCTTGGAAATGCGACAGCTGTCTTAAGTTCATGACAGGACCTTTAAAAACACACTGAGTGTTAAAATAGAAAAGTGAAAGGAAATTATGTTATTGGTGATCTTGATGATACTGTTTGCTGGTTTAATTTTACCAAATAGAGCTGCCCTACATCTCACTCCCTCCATACATATTTAAACCATGTGAAGAGCAGTTTTCTGTTACTTGCAGAAAAACATCTTAATTAAAACATTAGTCTACAGAGCATTGTACAGATAAAAGTAATTGATCAACAATATGGTGACTTTTCTAATTTGTCCAACCCTAACCAAGACATAAGCCCAAATCTGTCTACATCAACACAGGAGAGGGATGTTAATTGCCCCTTATTTATGTTGCTCTCTGTAGCATAGTGTGTTGGCATTTGTTTTTTCATAACTGTACAGATCTTTTATTATTTAAAAATTGTAATGCTTTTCTTCACTAATTGATTAGTCAAGGATACATTCCAAACTCTCTAGCATGGTATAGGAGCCCCCTCAGAAGATTGCCCATATATTTCTCTTGATTTGTAACTCTGCCCACTCCTTCCTAAGCATCTGGTGGTAGGTAATGTTGATACTATAACCAATAATCTTTCCTATCCATTCTGTGGATCTCCCTGCTCCACCTCCAGCCAATAACCAATAGCTGTGCTAGTGTCAGGGAGGATTTCTGATTTCATGTGGAGGCGGTTATGAGGTGTAGCCACACTCCAGAATTCCTCTCCAGGATCTCTCTACACTAAGTGGGACTTTTTCCAGAGATTTCATATTTACTTAGCTTTCTTTCCTTACGTGTCTTGTTACTTCTTTTTAAAAAATCACTTAAACACACTTTCCCATTTCAAGTCTGTTTTTAATGAGCACCTAGACTTTTCCTACGTTGCAGTAATTCTGGACTGATCACTATTCCTTGGGCCTCTGTCTTTGCTTATGGTTTTTCCTCCACCTGGGAAACTTTCCCCCATCTTTGTGTAGCCTTACTCTGTAATTACAGAGCATTTAAGAATGCAGCCTTTGAAGCCAGCCTGTCCTGGGTTCAAACCCTCACTCCTCCGCTTAGAATCTGAGTGACCTCAGGTAACTTACCTAAGCTCTCTTTGCCTCACTTTCTGCAAACACAGACAATACTTACCTCTCGGAGCTGTAGAGACTCAGTGAGATAGAGAACATAAATATAAACTGCTCAACAAAATGGGGTTCTTCTATATCCCTCTCCCTCCTTTTTCTAGTTTATCCTCTTTTTCTCATATTATTAAGAGTATTATTATCTATATTATTATTTAAATTGTCTGCCCAATTTTTAATTTCTCCCTGACATCTTCTTTATTTACCTCTACCCATGTCAAGACAATTACTGATCATGCTCTATAATGTAGTTAATAATCCTAGTAAATACTGCATATGTGCATTCATTAATTTCTTCAACGAAATTTACTACTAAAGCCATAAGCCCACCTTATCTTTATTGATGTATTGTTTTTTTCTTTTATTGCTGCATATCAGCTGCTTTTTTCTAAGGCTATACCCTTCCCATTATTGTTTGTGCAACGATTTTGCGCTTAAAATTTGCCTCCTCTCTGCAACATGTTTCTCCCTCTTTACCAGCTAAATTGTATCAGCTGATGCATGTGATCTATTATATCTTATCTTAAAATGTGCCCCCCATTCATGCCATTATTTCCCTGGAGCTCTGACTGTCTTTGCCTGCTCCTGGCCTGAGCAGAGCTCTGAAAAGTTGGCTGTCACTGCTGTTTCAGTGTCATTCCTGCCTCTCACCAGTAATGAATTTTCTGAAAATCAGTAATAACCTTTGTTCTGCTATTAAAGTTCATCATTATTTTACCTTTTCTTTTTCTCAACAACAAATCAAATATATTTGGAACTAAACAATGGTAACTTCAAATAGCGAAACACTGACAAATTTTTCCCCCATAAGACCCGGGCACATAAGCTGAAGGACAGATGTAGGGGAGCTGGGAGCACTGGAAACCATCGGAGGTGAGGAAAATGGCGGAAGGATTGAATGTCATCTTAAGAACTCTCTGCTAATAGAAGCATATGAGGGAACTTTGACAGATTACTCTGATTAAAAAAGAGAAAAAGAGACAGAGATTGAGACAGAAACAGAGAATCTCATTGTATTTCTCTCTCAAACTAATCAAAAAGATCATATCATCAGTTACAAAGTCTTCATCTAATTTAAAGTCAGGAGTAATACTGGGTGCTAAGTAACCTAGTTCCATTTCGTTGGCCATCATATAATGATACACAGTGCCAGGGCCAGGGTGGGGTGAAAAGGCCACTTTTCTGGGGCGCAAACCTTAAGGGAATGCCAAACACTCAGTAATCAAGATAAATAATAACACACCCTTTTTACACAATAAAAATTACTGCAAAAATCCCATGATGAACAAAAGATAAAAATTTTAATTAAAGATAGATAGAGCTTAAAGTTGTGAAGAATTGATATGTTACAGGAAAATACATGAATAAAAATTAAAGAGATATAGGTGATAGAATGGAAAAATTAACCTGCGTGCATTTGTGGGGGTACATTTGTGTGTGTCGCATGAGTGCATGTGTGTGTATGTCAATCCAGGAGGAAAGAACAAAATGAACGCAGGACAGGTACATATAGGCTAGATAAAAACTGAGGAATTCCCAGAACAATGGAAAAGTATGAGTCCTCGTATCCAGTGAGAACATACCCCAACCACCTTCGCTTTTCTGTGGAAATAGTTCCTCCCTTTCCTTCTACCTCATCAGGTGTACTTGGCTCCTCACCCACCTACTGGCCACGCCTTCTTTATTTGTTCCTCGCCGGCTCCTCCTGCTCTTCAGCTTGTCCTTTAAAATTCAAAGTGTCTCTGGGCTCAAATCTTGAGCCCTGTTCTCTTCTACGTCCACACAATGTTCCAAGGCAATGAGTTCCATTGATTTATGCACCATCAAGAGGTTCCTCCCACTTAATGTTAGCAACCCCTACCTGAAAACCCAGAACAAAAATGCCACTGGGAGACGTTTCTCCATTATTTTAAATAGAAAAAAATATACACTACATATCAACCTCAAACCCGCAAGTAACTTTCAAAGACACAATAAATTGATTATATATAATTAATAAACTATTATGTTAAGATGCAAAATGTTTAAACAGTGCCTCCTGATCAGCAAACCATTAAAATGGCCTGTTAACATCTACTGTCTAACTGACACACTCCACAAGTGATGTATCCATCTGTTAACACAGAAAATTTCAAACCGCTTGTCTGCGCATGCGTCTGTCTCGCGGAGCCTTCCTTGTAACTCTGTCGTATCCCCACACTTAAGTGTCCAGCCATTCATGCTCTTGCTCTCACTTATGTCTCTTCCCCACACACATAGATGCACGCACTGACCTATCTCTCTGCTAGACTTCCCTTTTTTAACCAAAGCAACCGCACCCATCCACCAAGATGTTTAAAGAAAAAATCTAGGTAGGTATGATTTCTGATCCTTCTTTTCCACCTACTATCAATATCTAATCTATCAGTAAATCCTGTCAATTGTATGTACAGAACACACCCCACGTAAATCCCATCCTCTCCCCACTAGGACATCACAGTCTATGCAAGATCCAGCAACGGTTTTTACCACGCGGGATTCCTGGGAAAGACCCCAGGCTTCTGCCCTTGTGTCAGCCTTACTCCTCCGTCACCTGTTTTCCATGGAGCAGCCAGGGAATATAACCTATTTAGAACATCACAAAGGCTTCCCATTGTCCATAGGATAAAATATACAAATTCCGAAATCCGAGTGGTGGAGGGCGGGGTCCCAGGGTTTGTCCTCTCTGCATTAATACTCAGCTCCAAGAGGCTCCCTGAGGTGCCGCACCTTCCCAGAACTCCAGGACTCCACCGAACATACTGTGAAAACTCCTGATTTTCGAAATGTGATTCAAATGTTTAAAAAAAATATGGAAAAAGTAATATTATAACATAACATTCACAACATCAAAACTGTAAAAGGCATTTGACTAAATCTAACAAAATATATTTAAGAACTTTGTAGAGACTTGTTAAATTTAGGCAAATTTTTAAAGAATAAAAGTTAAATGGAGCGGACAGAACCAACACGATCACAGGTTAAAAGATTAAATATCATGACGGTATCAGTTCTCCCTAAATGAAACCATATTTTAAACGTAAGTAAATGAAGGTATCCACAGACATTTTAACAAAAATTTAAAAACTGATCCTAAAATCAATAGGAAAACTTGTAGCCAAGAGAAGTAAGATGATTTTGAAAAAAAAGAAAAAAGAGGATTTAGCACCCAAATATCATTATTTTCATAAGGGCACAGCTATGAAAATACCAGGTAAGTGTGAACAGCTACACACGCAGTATCGCAGAGCCCAGCCACAGGCGTGGAGGCACGACACCCATGTGTCATGGGACATATGACAGATAGCCGATCACCAATATTTAACAGACCACAGAACGTGTTTTTTGTTTACATATCAGCAAATTGACAAACTGAGTAAATAAACAGGAGAACATTACAATTCTGTTTATTTTAGCTCATCGCGGCCGCTCCAAACACTTTAAATGCCCTTCTTTGGAAGAACGAGAACAAAGTATCTAGATGAGCATGGAGCAGGGGACCATTTTCAAGAATAAAGACTAACTAAAACTACCTGCACATATTTAGACTTGCGGTCTACGTGAGCAGCTGACAAGTCTGCAAGGCGACTGTGGAGTGAGTCTGAAGCAGCGCCGGGGTCCATACACAAGTCAATGGAGGTTATGTTTGTCTCCATCGGCGTAAGTGGCACATTGTCATAGCTGGAGGACACATGGAGTTACGGCAATAAAAAGAAGAGTTTGGAGTCAGACAGAGCCGGGTTCATATCATTGGCACTTGACTTTCTCGTCGTTGAATTTAGGATGGTAAGAAGCAGTGGAACACAGCAGTAAGAAGCATGGATTCTGGATCCTACTATCTGTCTTCGAAGCCATTCTGTGGCTGTGTGGCTTTGAGCAAGTTGTTTAACCTCTCTGAGTCTTAGCTTCATCACCCATAAAATGGAGAAATGAGAGTACCTACCTCACAGGGTGTTTGAAAGATTTAGCGACCTCAAATATCTAAAGCATATAGGAGGGTCCCTGGCCCACAGGAAACCTTGAAAGTGGTAACAGTAACAGCAGCAGAACCTATTTCAAAGTGCGATAACGAGTAAATTAAATGACATATAGCGAGCTTTGGGCGCAGTGCCTGAAACATCCACAATGTCCTATAAAGATTATGTTCCTTCTTTCCCTTAAGTTGTCCAGAGAAAGAACAACTGTCCCTCCAGAGGTGGTGAGTTCCCCATCAGCAGAAGTGTTCAAGCAGAGGTTGGTTAACCACATCTCCAGAATGTTACAGTGAAGTGTTTGAAACTAGGTAGAGACCAGGATTAGGCAATTCCTGAGCTCCCCTTCAAATTAGAGATTCCATGATTAAGTCGGAAACTTTTGGAAAGTCTGTCAAAGGGGAACTGTGGGTAGCCCAAACTTTCCTGAAATTTCCAGCTCATTTTCCAGGATAAATGCAGCCCCCATCTCCCTACACAGCACACCAAATATTAACACACACACACACGCACAAACACATGCATGTACACAGAGGCATCATTCATATGTTGTAACATGAATCTTTTCACCACAATGACCACGGTTGTCAGCGAAAGAAATACTCTTGTTCAGTCCAATGCACTTGGGTAGCCCAAATAAACAATAGTATAATACCCGGCATTTATTCAGCACCCTTTGGGGCAAGGGCTCACACTTTATACATATTTCTCGTTTATCATGGCCACATTCCTGGGAGACAGGCTGCCCCTCAGAGAGGCAATGGCCTTGGGCTTCTGCTTTCAAGCCTGCCTGGTGGAGAGTTGTTGCTCTCGGCGTGCAAGACGTGCAGTACTTAAATGTCCTTCAGCCTTCTTGGGCCTGGCTAAGTGGTCTTTCATGACAGGGTTCTGAAACCGCCACAGTGCCTCTGGCCTCAGCTGTTTCTCATCACCGCTGGGTCTTCTAACCATGTGGGTTATGGACAGTCAGGCTCTTAGTAGAAGCCTCGTGATGGGTTTCAGCAAGGGTGCCCCCTTGAGCGTGCGTCTGTATTTGCATCAGCTCGGGGGCAATGTGCGGGAGCTTGGAGGGCTCTGCGAACCCCAGCCTGTGCTACTTACTAGCTATGTGACCTTAGGGAAATTACTTAACCTTTCTTAGCTATCTGACCTAGAAAACAGGTCCCGTAAGATATAATTTGGTAGGCTGTTATGATGTTAACATGGAATAAAGCATGTAAAGTCCCGGGCATGTGGTGAAACCTGAATTAAAAGTATCTGTTCTTTTACAGCATCATCTTGCCTCTGAGATACCGAGCTCACTGTTTCCGCACATCCAATGTTATGGGCTGAATTGTGTCCTCCCAAAATGTATGTGCTGAAATCCTAACACCCAGGACCTCAGAATGTGACTGTCTTT
>PVJD01017831.1:0-16332 GCA_004026545.1 Mormoops blainvillei | reverse complement strand
CCCCCACGAAAAAAGTCAAGAAATGAAAGATGAGAAGTTACAACCAATACCACAGAAATACAAAGGACTGTAAACAACTATATGCCAAGAAACTGGACAACCTGGGTGAAATGGATAAATTTCTAGGACATACTATCTTCCAAAACTAAATCAAGAAGCAGAAAGCCTGATTAGACTGATAACAACTAGTGAAACTGAAGCAGTAGTTGAAGAACTCCAGGCACATAAAAGTCCTGGATTGGATGGCCTTCACAGGTGAATGATATCAAACATTTATAGAAGAACTCACTTCTATCCTTCTCGAACTATTCCAAAAAATTCAAGAAGAGGGAAGACTCCCAAACTCTTTTTACAAGGCCAGTATTGTCCTAATCCCTAATCCAAAACCAGGTGAAGGCATAACTAAGAAAGAAAACTATAGGCCAATATCTCCAATGAACATAGATGCTAAAATCTTCAATAAAATACTAGCAAACTATATCTGACAATACATTAAAAGATCACACACCATGATCCAGTGGGGCTGATACCACGGATGCAAGGATGGTACAATATTTGCAAATCAATAAACGTAATACACCACATAAGCAAAATGGACAAAAATCACATGATCCTATCATTAGATGCAGAAAAAGCATTTGATAAGGCATAGCACCCACTATGATAAAAACACACAGCAAAGTGGGAATAGATGGAGCATACCTCAACATCGTAAAGGCCATATATGAGAAACCTACAGCCAACATCATACGCAACAGGCAAAAACTGAAAGCTTTCCTCTTAAGATCAGGAACAAGACAAGGGGGTCTGCTTTTGCCACTCTTATTCAATATGGTACTGGAAGTTCTTGCCACAGTGATCAGACAAGAAGATTTGGCAAAACAGAGGGATAAAAAGTCGATATTCAGAAATCAGTGGCATTTTGGTACACCAACAGTGGAAACTCAGAAAGAGAAACTAGAGGGAAAAATCCCAAAGAAAAATAAAGTATCTAGGAATCAATTTAACCAAGGATGTAAAAGGTCTGTGCTCAGAAAACTACAGAACTCTGAAGAAAGAATTTAAGGAAGATACAAATAAACGGAAGCATGTACCATGTTCATGGATTGGAAGAATTAACATCATTTAAATGTCTATACTACCCAAAGCAATCTAGAGATTCAACCCAATTCCTGTTAAAATACCAACGACATATTTCACAGATCTAGAATACTCCAAAAATTTATATGGAACCAAAAGAGACACCAAATAACCTAAGCAATCTTGAGAAAGAAGAACAAAGTAAGAGGGAACACAATATCTGTTATCAAAGTATACTACAAGGCTACTGTAATCAAAACAGTCTGGCACTGGCATAAGAACAGGCACATAGGTCAATGGAACAGAATAGAGAGCCAAGAAATAAACCCATGTCTCCATGGTCAATTAATATTTGACAAAGGGGGCATGAGCACACAATAGTGTAAAAACAGCCTCTTCAATAAATGGTGTGGAAGAACTGGACTCAGAAAGGAAAAAAAGAAAACTGAAGTTAGACCACCAACTTCCACCATACACCATAATAAAGTCCAAAATGGGTAAAAGACTTAATCGTAAGTCATGACACCATAAAAATCCCAGGAGAAAACATAGGCAGTAAAATTTCAGATATCCCGTACAGTAATATTTTTGCTGCTGTATCTCCTAGGGGAAGGGAAATAAAGGAAAATATAATCAAATGGGACTACATCAAATCAAAAAGTTTCTTCATGGCTAAAGAAGCCATCATCAAAATGAAAAGAGAGTCGACAGAATGGGAGAACATATTTCCCAACGACATACTGGAGAAGGGTTTAATCTTGAAAACACATAAAAAATGCATGGGACTCAACGCCAGGAAGACAAACAATCCAATTTAAAAATGGGTAAAGGACCTAAAAAGACACGTCTCCAAGAGGGAAATACAGATGGCCCACAGATATAGGAAAAAAGTTCAACACCACTAGCCATCAGAGAGATGCAAATTAAAACCACAATGAGATATCACCCTCACCTATTACAATGGCCATCATTAATAAATCAACAAACAAGTGCTGGTGACGATGTGGAGAAAAGGGAACCCCAGTGCACTGCTGGTGGGAATGCAGACTGCTGCAGCCACTGTGGAAAACAGTATGGAACTTCCTCAAAAAACTAAAAATGGAACTGCCTTTTGACCCAGTAATTACGCTGCTGGGAATATACCCTAACAATCCTGAATGACCAATTCAAAAGAATTTAAACACCTCTATGTTCATAGGGGCACTATTTACAATAGCCAAGCAGCCTAAGTACCTGCCAGTAAATAAGTGGATCAAAAAACTGTGGTAAATTTACATAATGGAATACTACTCCGCAGACGCAAAGAAGAACTCTTACCTTTTGCAACAGCATGGGTACAACTGGAGAATATTATGCTAAGTGAGAGAAGCTCGTCGATGAAAGACAAATGCCATACAATCTCACCTATAAGAGCAATCTAATGTACAAAAGAAACTAATGAGCAAAACAGAACCAGAGGCACGGAAACATGGAACAGGCCGCCAGATACCAGAGAGGAAGGGGTAATGGTGGATAGAAGAAGGGACTAGTCAAAGAACATGTATGAATGACCCATGGACATGGACGCCAGGGTGGGGATGGACTGTGGGAGTGGACGGTGGGTGGGGTAGAGGAGGGCAAATGGGGAAAAATTGGGACAAGTGTAATATTTTTCTCAAGAACTGACTCAAATCATCTTATCATTTGTACAGCTCATTTTTCTGAGCTTAAATGCAGTTTATCCTATTCTAGTTTACATAACTTTTATTTTGAGACTAATTGTTAATAATCGTTTAATATTTTACTCTATTTTCTCCTACATTAACAGATCAGGGGAGACCTAAAATTATCTTCGGATAGTTTTTAGTATAGTGAGACTTGGCTCACTAAAAACAGGTTTCTTACAGAGAAGAGAATCCAGTAATGGAATAGGCCATTTCAGAAAATGTGTGGTGTGAGACACAAACCTCACATCAGAAGCATTCTTCAGGAATTTGGTGGAGTAAGGGAGTGGGATGAGATCACTGTGTATTAGTCAAGTTATGCTGTGATAATTAACAGCTACAATTCACTGAGTTAATACAGAGACTTATGTCTCACTCGGACAACACATTTGATACCAGTCAGGTGACTCCCTAGTACAGATGTTAGTAAGCTAGGGCCCACAGCTTGTTTTTGGATATCCCTTGAGCTATGAATGGCTTTTTCATTTCTAAGGACTCTGGAAACAAAACAAAACGACAACAAAAAATAATATTCGACAGAAATGGTATGTGGTCTGCAAAGCCTAAAATATTTACTACCTGTCTTCCATGTGGTGACTCAGAGATCTGGGCTACTGCCATCTTTTAACTCTTTGCTTCTTTTTCTAAGTGTCTTTGCCAAATCAGCACCTATCTTCTTCCACGACAGTCTTTTCTGCTCACACTATGGAATGAGTCTTTTGGCTCCATCTAACTGCAACGGGGCTGGGAAGTATATTGTTCCAGCAGCCCAGGGAAGCAGGAGTACTGGTATAGGAAAGCACTGCACATCTCTACAACCTGTATGCATTATTCTACCTCAAAGATTCTATGATTCTAAATATTTCAGCTATAATTTTCACTTTTGGTATAAATTTTAATAAAATGGTTTTAAATATCACAGCTCGTGGTAAAATAAAAATGCTTTATGTCTCAGAACTATAACAAAGAACCTAAGTATAATCTGCGGCATGTGTAGATTAAGTTCTTCAGTTTACATAGCCTTCAATTTTTAGTATGCCCACACTATTACTAATGAATTATAAAACTTGGAAATTTAAACATTAAATGATTTGGAACAGAAGAATGGATAGGTCTCGCAGAAACATATGTACATGTGCCTACTTTGTAAATAAAGATAAAGTATGTTCTATGCCACCTCTGCAGGCAAAACCTGGTAATGTGGTCATTTCAAAATCTCAACACTTCTCACTAAATTGATTTAGTAAGTTACACAGCAGCTGCAAGCTGAGTTATACATGATGATAGTAAAATATTTATAGATTGTTCAGTCCTATCTACGGGGCATATAAAAGACATAAATTAGAATATCTCTTTTTTCTTTAATTTAGCAAGTGAATGTTTCATCATTTGGTTAAAAAGGCTTCACTTACACAAATATGTCAGGCTTTAAAAAATTAGCTCATTGTTCAAAATAGGTTAAAAAAAACAAGCACATGTCAACATACCTACCCTATACCAATCTGTTAAATACAATAGGAAACTATATAAATAAAATGAAAAAATTTTTAAAAACTCACATCGAAGATTAAACAATAGGAAGGGAAATTAATCATCTCAGAACATTATTAGATTAAGAAGACTAAAAAGCAATTTTAAGAATTTGTATCTAATAAGCAAATCACAAAGACTAGGATTGCCTTTTCATAAGATGATAATAATAATCAATTACCAGTATCCAAAATGAAGTAGGTATGAGAAATTAAATGAGGATAAACTAAAATATATAACTAAACTTCTAAAACTAAGCTCACCAATATCACTATGAGAAAGTTATAGTTAGTTCCACATTTCAAAAAGATAAAGGGCTCTGTCAGGCCATAGTTCAAACATTCATGGAAATAGATCTTTTAACCAACCAGTAAGACGAGATAGCAACTACTAAACAATTGTCTAAAATATTAAATTGTAGATGGCAGATAGGCAGATTGTAGTTTGAGAGGTAGAGAAATGCAAGGGTTTCAGGGGCTCAGCACTACAAGTAACTAATAATAATGGATAATGTAGCAATTAAGGTACTAAATTATTTTTAGTCAAGGATTGACAGGAAAAAGTTACAAAAAATCAAAGAAATCGGAAGAAATGCAAGTTGAGCCCAGTGATTTTTCTAACATCTCAACGCATTTCAGGAGACAACAAGCTAATGTTCAGAAATAAAAAAACATGGCAGGTAACATATTTTATGAAATCATGAATACTAGTGACAAAGGGATCTTAGTTTTAAGGTTTCGCTAAACAAACAATTTAAAAATGGAAGTAGATTAAAAAGTGGCAATATCCAAGTTTTGTTTAACTGTAGTTTGACATTCAGAGAAAAAAATCCTTAAAATTTTGTCAAAGATGTCAATTAGTAAGGCCATAGGTATTATTGGCAAATAACTTAAAAATATTTAAAAGTATTTTTTTAAAAATGCCTATCATTTTAAAGGTTTAAAAATACATTTAGCCATCCTAAAAAGGGAAAATACTGACCGATCACCATAAAGTATGTTCAGAGATCTCAGTTTGATTAAAATAAAAAAGTTCTCTACCTCCCTTGGCAACTAGTTCAAAGATCTGAAAATGCAAGAGTTGAAATGTTCTTCCTTACATTTCCCAAAACTACCCCATTTTCTGTACTCAGTCAATAATAATGTATACATTATCAATAAAAAATTTTCATTGCTGGATTACTCATTGCGTTAGCTCTCATTCCAAGTGCTGAAATGATGACAATAAAGACAATAAATGACTAATTACCACTTGAGTGCCATATGCCTGGTGCTGTAATTTGGTCTGAATGTTTGGCCCCCTAAAATTCACGTTAAAATTCTAATGCTGAATGTGATGGTGTTAGGAGGTAGGCCTTTGATACTTTGGTCATGAGATTGAAATCCATGGTGCTCTCATGAATGAGATTAGTGTTCTTATAAAAGAAACCCCACAGAGCTCCCTGGTCTCTTCTACCATGTGAGAACACAACCAGCAGTTGGCAGTCTGCAGCCCAGAAGAGGGCCTTCACCAGAACCTATGCATGCTGACACTCTGATCTTGGACTTCCAGCCCCCAGAACTGTGAGCAATAAATTTCTGCTGCTCATATTCCACCCTATCTTTGGTATTTTGTTACAGCAGATCAAACTGAAATGACAATGAGTGTGAAATGCGTTTACATAAAGTCATTTAATCCTCAAAATAACCCACTGAAATAACTATATATCTATCTCCATTTTAGAGGTGGGGAATCAAAGGCAAGGAGGGTTTTATAAACTGCCTAATGCCTTAGAGCTATCAAACAGAAGGCACAGGATATATCATTCAACTCTACTGCAATTCTGGAGAGCTATACAGTCTAATAAGGTAGCTACTACTGCCAGCAGCTATTATAATTTAATTAATACTAAATAAAATTAAGAATTCAGTTCTTATCACTAGCCACATTTCAAGTCTCAGTAGCCACACGTGTCTAGTAGCTACCATGTTGGACAAGTGCATACATGGAACATTTCCATCACTGTACAAAGTCCTATTGGACAATACTGATGATCTGTCTGCATGTTTAGCCCCTACATAAGACTACCACCTTACTTGTATGTCACTAATATGTGCTTATAGAATTGATATTACACTAAACTAATTAAACTATAATTCACTATTTCCGGTGTTTGATTGTTATTTCCCCCCTCTTTTAACTATACCTACTATACTGGATCTCTAAAATACATACACGTACTTCTTTAGCACTGGAACTACATGCCTCAATGGAAAGAATTATAGGTCAAATGTATTCTAAGAGCTGATGTCAAAATTTACTTTGGACTTATATTCCTTTGCATATGGGTCCATGTACTTTGTCCAATGACTACTATGTGTACTGGCTTCTGCTACTTCTTTAACTGAATGCCCTGTTCCTCTTCTTTTGCTACTATCAAGCCTCAGTGGTCTTCCCCTGCACTTGACTCAATTTCCACTTCCAGCCCCAGGGAACATGTCCAGGAGTGAGAACATGACCTAGGCTTGTACTATACTATAATCCCTTGTCACACTTCAGGGTTGAACTTGTGACTTAAGCTCAGTCATTCATCAGAATGTGCCAACTTCCTTCCACTAGCTCATTCCTACTGGGATCAAGAGCCATAAGAACCAAGGCAGCCAGGATTTATGGCAACCAATTTTTCCTGGCAAGATGAATGAAGCTGTCTTCAGAATGCCTGTAGAAAGAAGTAAGTGATTATAGCATTTGAGGCGTGGACCTAACTGTTCCTTAACTTCTGGACCTAGCATTCATGAGTCAGTATATTCCCTTTTTGTTGACTTAGTATGCTTTAAATTTCTGTCGCTTACAATTAAAAGCACAGGAGAAGAGCAATCAGAGTTAAAGAGTTCAAAGGCCCTGAGTATCATTCAGGAAGGAGAATAAGGCACTAATAACATACTTATGGAAAAAAAGCGTAATCACTAAAAGAAATATAATAACGTATAACCACCAAATTAGTAAAGTGAAAAACAAAAACAAAAAAACCAGAAGTAAACCACCAATGAAAAATACTATGCTAAGATAACTATATTGCTAATTCCCACTGTAGAACAAAACAGGTCTCCCAGTTCTGGGTTTCTGAACTAGAGCCAAGTGCAGGTTTAAAAGTCGTGGATTAGGAAAGAAAAAGAAAAAAACTCTGTATGATCTTAAATTTTTAGTGTGTCTTATGCTCTTCAATCTTTAAACAGTGGTACCTTTCCTACAAGGGTAACACACATTTCTATGGGACTATAGCAATATGATCTAGATATATAGGAAAGTGATAAAATTTTAACATCTACAAAACCAAAGTAGAGGAATTTTAATAGTGTTTCCCCCCTTCATCTGAATTCTAATGACTGTTGCTCTGAAATATCTGTCTTGATTTCTTTTATCAAGGTTAATTCTTAGTGACTCTGTCTCTGCAACTTAGAAGGAATCAGTCTCTTAATCATATTTTCAAACCTAGTATTCAACAAAGAACCTGAAATACAGCATGTGTAATACATGATCAATCAATTGTGCTTCTGACCACAAATTACTCTTTTATCATGTGTTTTTTTAAAACTGCTTTATTGATGTAATTTCCATACCATACAATTCATCCATTTAAAATGTCTAAGTCAATGGCTCTTAGTCTATTCAGAGTAATACAACCCTCACTACAATCAATTTCAGAGCACTTTCATTACTCCTAAAGTAATCCTACTCCTCTCAGCCATCATCCCCCTAATTCCCCTCAAACCCCCAGCAAATAGCAACTACTGATTTACTTTGTGCCTCTACAGATTTGCCTCTTCTAGATATTTCAGAGATACAGACCATACAATATGAGGATTTTGTGTGTGTATGTCTTCCTTTACTCAGCATGTGTTCAACGTTCATCCATGCTGTACCATGAATCAGTACTTCACTCCTTTCTGTTGTCGTATTATATTCCACTGCATGGATATGCTACCTTTGGTTTCTCCATTCATCAACTGGTTGGACATTTTGGCTGTTTCTACTTTTTTATTAATATGAACAATGCTATTATGAACATTCCTGTACATGTTTTGTGTAGACTTACATTTTCGTTTCTCTTGGTTATATGCCTGAGTGGAATTCCTGAGTTATATGGTTTAATCTTTTAAATGTTTAACTATGAGGAACTGCCAGGGTTTTTCCAAAGTGGCTCTGCCACTTTACATTATCACAGGTGGTACATGAGGATTCCATTTCTCTACATCCTCAACAACACTTGTTATTATCTTTTATTATACACATCACAGGGTCATGTTCTTACTGTAGTTTTGATCTGCATTCCCTTGATGGCTGATGATGTCTATTTCCTTTTTTCAGTGGACTCCTGAATATGACTTATGTCATCAACACAAATGAGGATGTTTGTATATTTGTAGATGAACATAAACTACTTCATGTTTGTAGTAATTTATGTCATCAACACAAATGCAGAATTATGTCATCAACACAAATGAGGATGTTTGTATATTTGTAGATGAACATAAACTACTTCATGTTTGTAGTAATTTATAAGGGCTGCCATAGCAAAATTATAGGTGGGTAGCCTAAACAACAGAAATTTATTGTCCCACGGTTGTGGAGGCCAGAAGTCAAAAACTAAGCTGCTGGCAAGCCTGGGTCCTCATGAACTATCATTTCTATCCCCCTCTCCTTGGCTTGTAAATGGCTGTATGCACGTTAATGTGAAGGTTTCCCTATATAAGTATCTCTCTCCACATTTTCCGTCTTCTAAAAAAGAGTTTATTTATTTATTTTTAGAGAGAAGGGAAGGGAGAGAGAAAGAGAGGGAAAGAAACATCGACTGGCTGCCTCTCACACATACCCAACCGGGGGCCTGGCCTGCAACCCGGGCATATGTCTTGACTGGGAATTGGAACCAGTGACCTTCCAGTTTGCAGGATGATGTCCAACCCACTGAGCCATACCAGTCAGGGCTCCACATTTCCCTTTTTCATGAGGACACCAATTACACTGGATTGAGAGTTCACCCTACTCCAGTGTGATACCTGCAATGACCCTATTTCCAAATACGGTCACATCTGAGGTACTTGGGGTTGGAGTTCAACATAAGAATTTGGGGAGGGGCAATTCAACACAGCAATATTTTGGAAATTTATGGTTTAAAAAAGGTGATGTAGAGGAAAGGACATGCCTCTGTCTTAGATTCAATTTTACAACTAGATTTTGCTCTGATAAAATGCCTTTTCCATGGACTATGATTCCTACTAGTGCTGCTATGAACATTTTCCAGCAACAACAGAAGCGTAACACCTTTATTGTGAATACATGGTTTGGCTCATAAACTGTTCTTGTAAATGCAATCAAAGGAAGTTAATAACAAGTAGAGGTTCTCTTAAAGAAATACTAGTCTAAAAAAAAAACAAAAAACCCACAACAGTACCTCTATATTTCAGAAGCTTTTGGCAGTTTCACTGGCTTTCACTTTTTCATTACTACCTTACTTTTCACTGTACCTTGGTAAATGCTAAGTTTTTTGTTTTTTTGCTTTTTTCAAATATGAAAGCCTTTTATGCAATGTTGTTACAAAGTTTTGAAGAGTGGAAGTGAAAACGAAAAGCATTAAAAAAAAAATACTGAAGTAATCCCATAGGTGTTTAGATTAAACTATTTATGAAACAGCCAACTGACACAGACATCAGAATTTTGGTGTCAGCATTCCTTTTAACTTAAAAACTGTGGAAATTCAAATTATAAGATGTTTATATAATGACTCCTAAAAACAATTTCACTTATTAAGACAGAATTCTAACTTAAACTATTAAAAAAAATCTTGGATTGGGTTATTGAAGAACTGACTGAAAACTAAAGTTAATCTGAAAACCGTATATGAGTATTTTGGCACATCAACTGAGTCCTCTGAAAACAGCTTAGAGCTACACAGTATCTAATTATATGTGTGATAAGTAGCCTCAATTTTTGCTAAAGAAAAAAGATACCAATACTCTGATTATATAATTACTTTACAAAGTATCCAATATTTAGGTTTCCAGTTACATGTACAGCACATTTTAACACATTTTATGCATCAATAAATAATAATGGGATCTGATTTTGAAAAAAGTACTGCCAAAAACTGAAGCCCAACAAAGCTATGATTAAAAACTGAAAACACCTACAACTCAATAACAAAACCCAAATAACCCCATCTAAAAATGGGCAAAGAATATGAACAGGAATTTCCCCAATGATATACAAATGGCCAAACAAGTACTTGAAAAGATGCTCAACATCACAAATCACTACGGAAATGCAAATAAAAACCACAGAGATACTACCTCACACTTATCAGGATACCCACTATTAAAAGAGCAGAAAATAACAAGTGTTGGTGCACATGTGGAGAAACTGGAACCTCTATGCACTTTTGGTGGCAATGCAAAATGGTGATTCCTCAAAAACTTGAAAAGAGAATTACTGTATGACCCAGCAATTCCACTTCTGGGTGTATAACCAAAAGAGCTGAAAGCAGGGTCTCAAAAAAATGTCCACTCATGTTCATAGCAGCATTACCCACAACAGCCCAAAGATAGAAATAACCTAACTGCCCATCGACAGATGAATAAACAAAATGTCGTATATACAGACAATGGAGTGTTATTCAGCCTTAAGAAAGGAGTAAATTGAGCCCTGGCCAGAGCACCGTCCCAATAAGTCACAGTTGCAGGTTGATCACTGATTAGGGCACATAGAAGAATCAATCAATGAATGCATAAATAAGGAGAATAAGAAATCAGTGTCTCTCTCTCTCTCTCTCTGCCCCCCACTCTTCAAAATCAATACACTTAAAAAGAAAAGCTTTAAAAAGAAGGAAATTGTGACCCATGCTAAAGCAGAATGAACCTTGAGGACATTATGCTTAGTGAAATTACCCAGTCACAAAAATATAAATACTGCACAATTCCACTCAAAGTACTTAGAAAAGTCAGATTCAGAGAGACAAAAAGTAGAATGTTGGATTCCAGGAACTGGGGAAGAGGGCTATGGGGAGGTGTTGTTTAATAGATATTAATGAATATAGAGTTTTAGTTTTACAAGATGAAAAGAATTCTGGAGATTGGTTGCATAGTGATGTGAACGTATATAACATTACTGAACTGTACACTTAAATATAGTTAAGAGAGTAAATTTTATGTTGCATACTGACCACAATAAAAGTAGTTCTGTATCTTTTAACACCACCCACATATCAGAAAAAGTATAGAAAGGAGACCATGTGGGTGATCTAGAAATGAAGTTCAGGATACTGGCCTCAGTGTCCCATGTTGTGTCCCTGTGGAGAGCAATTCGAGAGCTTACTGTGAAATAAAATGGGTGGGCTAGTGGCTATCTCTGAAAAGGTTGTTAGTAAGGTAATTTTAAGGTGGCTTGACAGGACAAAAGTATACTATAAAACATTTTTTTAGGTTACTATTCTTTATTATTAGTGATTACATTACTAGTTCCTTCAATGGCAGAATTCAAAATAGGACAATATTAACACAAGAGTTTTGAAAATCAATTCTCCTAACTAGGCAGAAACACAGATTCCCCAGCAGCCCCTAAGACATGTCTCAGTCCAGAGGGAATAAAATGAGAATATCAGGAAAAATAAGGACAGTTCAGTGTTTATGGCCGAATTGATCTAATGTCACTGTTGAGACTGGGATATGGTATTAACTGGGATATGGACATGAGGTTAATGGGATGTGAGTTATCAGCTCATTTAAAAAAGGGTATCTGTCAGCTAGCAGGCTGTAATCATTTCTTACTGGAGTCACACTTAAGTGTAGGGAGAAGAATTTTATTCAAGTTGACTACCTGACAGCATTTTAGCTTGAAGCTGAAAATGTCTGAATTTATGAAAAGAAAGTTTCTTTCTTTAAATCTGTTACTACATAGAATATTCTAGGGGTACAAGCTTGATCTTTACTATAGTCTCAAATTAACACAAGATAGCTAATTACATTCCAGCTTACAAACATGTATTAAGGACAACAGCGTAAAAGGTATTATTATCAAGCTGACCAAGTCCTTCACCTTAAATGGTAATTTAAAAATGAAGCAGTGTCTCTGTCTGGGTGTGCGGGGAAGGCAGGTTGTAGTGGAGGTAGGGTTTCACACAAAATGAAGTATGCATAATACAAGGTTATGAAAATGACATGCATAAATATAGTGCCACAGACGAATATACGGGAGAGAGCACTTGTGAGGTATGTTTCAAAAAGAAATAGGCATTTAAGAACAGGGTATGGAAACATGTGACATTCATAATGGGGGAGGGAAGGACTGGTAAACGGTTATTTCAGTTAGAAGAAATATTATGAGCAGACTTGGAAGTGAGAAACTTCATGAGGATTTTAGGTAGGGTTAGTCCTGCAGGTTAAGAAATGATGAGGAAAGAATTAAGGCAGGATGTTGCTCCCAATGTAGCCTGTATTTAACTCAACATACTTTTTTAAAAACCAAAATTATCAACTGGATTTGTAATAAAATAATTAGGTTGCCTCTCCTATTAGATTGAGCTTGAAGGTCAAAAATCCAAATTATTGATTTTTATGCTGCCCAAGCCAGGGCTAGGCATGTTGCAGATATTCCCCAAATGTTTTTCTTAAAAAAATAGCTGATTAAACAATTGAATGAACAGTACAGTAGAACCAGATGAGAGAGTCTTAAATACTCATAATTTTCTTCCATAGAAAATTAAATGAAAATAATTTATGCAGTGTCCCATTTAAGGGTTAGTTAAGTCCTAGGAAATAAAGAAGCAGTAAGTTAACAAAATGAAAACATTATTCTAAAAGCCTAAAAATGTTAAAAGCACACATAATCCAACATAGACTGAAGTGACTTAACCACTGTGAAGGAAAGCAGTAAATTCTCACAACCCTTTAAAAGAAGAGAATTTTTTCTTCTTTTTTAACCCTGTATATCCATTGATTCCATAGAGACAGGAAAGGAGGAGAGGAGAGGGAGAGTGGGGGGGGAGAGAGAGAAACATCGATGGGCTGCCTCCCATACGCACCCCGACAGGGGACTGAACCTACAACCTAAGCATATGCCCTGACCAGGAATCAAACCTGCAACCCATAGGTCTATGGGATGATGCTCCAACCAAGCTACATGAGCCAGGAATAAAAGAAGAGTATTTCCATCACTTAGGGTATGAATTCAATTTTAGATAACAGGCAGACTTCTTTTGCATATTTCTTCTCATTTTTAACATAATTTTTAGTTGTATGCTTGAGTTTAAAAAATTTAAATGAGATAAGAATAGAAAAATACTCCTGGGACTTTCTCATTTTCCCCTCAACTCTGTATTTATAATCTCTAAGGTCATCCTTTTTGACTTTCAAAAAAGAAAAAAAAAGAAAGAAAAAATCATTTTCTTAAGCTGAATCTGCCTTGCTTCTCTAAATACTTATTTTAAAATAAAGGTCAAGAAAGTAATGAGACAATATGACCTTGGATCATCATATATAAGGAAGGTCCAACAGATTCAAATCTTTCAGCATTCCATAAGTTGCCTAGGATTCCTATTACTTGAAAGCTCGTAACATTTTCTAAATTAAGCTATGCTCTCATTATTCTATAAAAGTAATGATAACCTTTCCCTCTCTCCTCCAGATGTGATATACTTTATTATAAGAGATTTGATATTAAGAAAAATACGGAGGTAACACGCCAACTCTAAAATACAATTTTAAAATCAGTTTCCTGACAACCACAACCGAAGGAGGAAAGGAAAGTGGTTACCAGCAGGAAGAAGCAGAGGTGGTGTTATAAATGCTTTAAGAAAAACACAGCCCTAGTAACAATAAAGCAACAATATGTTTCAACACTTCCATGGTCAAAAAAAACTTGGTATTTCCATTTGACTCTAAGGACACAATTTAAATGCTTTAGTTTGGCATTTAACATCCCCTACAGTTTTGCTCACACTTAGCTCTTCATGGTTATTCCTCTCAGCCACCTAAAGCTGCAGCCAAGCTAGACCTTTCATCACCTGTACTCATGGTACTCCTGTTTAATTGCTCTTCCACCCATCTCTGTCTGATGAATCACACCTATTCTCTAAGCTATAGCTTAAACTCCAGCTCACTGTTTCTTCTGTCACCTTCACCTAGTTCATGATCTACATTTTTTAAAATTCAAATAAACATTTAATGCTATGTAGGCATTGTTTGAAACTATGAATACAGCAGTAAAATAAAGTTGTAGATACAGAAAATAAAATTGGTAATAATTAATGCTATGTCAGTTGTTATTATAAAAGGTGGAGCAAAAGTTTACAGTTTTCACATGGAAAATAATACAATAATTAATTAATAATATAGAATGCTTCATGTAGTCACAACAATAAACCTACTTTTGCCTCACCCTGTATAATATAAAGAAAAATGAGGCAAGATAAGAGGGATGGAGAGTGACATGGTGTTATTTTATACAGTTACATGAGAAGCCTTCTGGGATGAGGGAATGTTGAGCCCAGGCTTCAAGGCAGTACAAATATAAGATGTAGAAATGTCAGAAAAGTATCTCAGGCAGAGAAAAGAGCAAGTGTGAAGACTCATTAGGATGGTCCTCTTCTTTCTGTCTTCACTCAAATCATGATCGAGTTTCCTTTCCACAATTTTTTTCTAACCACTCTGTTCTGGCCACTCCTTATTCTTTTGAACTTCTTAAGCATTTTTTATTTCAAGTCCTTCATTTGGTATGTCATTATTTGTTTTCATTCTCTCAGTTAAATAGGTACAAATGAAAAGTCACTAGCTCTTGAATTTTGGAGAACAGAGTAACTATTCCATGAATATGGACAAGTCTTAGTAATAATCCAGTGTCAATCATCATTCTATGAATAATTCATGACACTTTCCTCAACTTAAATTAATTAACAGGCCATTTCATTTCTCCCTCCCTATTTTCAGAAGACAAATTATAAGGTTGGGCTTCTCACAGTAGCAATCTAAAAAATCAGCATCTCTTCAAAATACGCACTTTGAATATATGCAGTTTATCGCATGTCATTTCTACATTAATAAAGCTTAAAAAATATTCTCCCCCCATCCAAGTAGTTTCCAAATGTAATACTATGGTGTGGGTGGGTTGGGGGGGATAGTAACTGCATTTAAGACAGGTTACTTGGTATTGCAGCCTGTAAAAGAACTGGCTCAAGGTTCTAACCAATGGAAATACAATGAACCAAGAGCTATGCTGGGATACAGGTAAGTAACTACCTTTCCAGCCATTCACTCTTTTTTTTTTTTTAAGTATTTATTGATTATGCTATTACAGTTGTCCCATTTTTTCCTTCACTTTATCCGCCTCTGCCCTGCATACCCAACCCCCACCCCCAGCATTCCCACTGCCCATGAGTTCATATCTATGAATTGTACATATAAGTTCCTTCACTTTATCCGCCTCTGCCCTGCATACCCAACCCCCCCCCCCCCCCCCAAGCATTCCCACTGCCCATGAGTTCATATCTATGAATTGTACATATAAATTCTCTGGCTTCTCCATTTCCTATACTATTCTTCACCTCCCCCTGACTATTTTGTGCCTACCGCCATGTGACCTCCACTTCCACGATTCTATTCCTATTCCAGTTGTTTGCTAAGTTTGTTTTGGGGTTGTTTTTTTTTTAAGGTTCAGTTGTTGACAGTTCTGAGTCTGTTGTCATTTTACTGTTCACACTTTTGATATTCTTTTTCTTAAGTAAATCCCTCTAACATTTCATGTAATAATGGCTCGGTGATGATGAATTCCTTTAACTTTACGTTGTCTGGGAAACACTTTATCTGCTCTTCCATTCTAAATGATAACTTTGCTGGATAGAGTAATCTAAGTTGTAGGTCCTTGCTTTTCATGACTTTGAGTACTTTTCAGCCCCTTCTTGCTTGTAAGGTTTCTTTCTAGAAATCAGCTGACTGTCTTATGGAAACTCCTTTGTAGGTAACACTCTCCTTTTCTCTTGCTGCTTTTAAGATCA
>PVJD01017830.1:0-16336 GCA_004026545.1 Mormoops blainvillei | reverse complement strand
GACTTCTGAAGATCAGCTCAATGACACATGGGTAATTGTGTTCCCGTCTCCTCAAGCATCTGCTTCCTATAGATTATTACAATTTGCACAATATGGGAATATCTTAAAACATGTCTAACACAGTAAATCGGATGCATATTTGTTATCAAGCCAAACCGCAGGCTCGCAAAGCCGTAAGCAAAGAGGAGGGGATTTGGGGGAGTCTGTCTTGGCTGGTGTAAAACCACATATAGGTAAAAGCGTTATGGAAAACAGCGACAGGTGTGCTTTGTCATCGCCGTCTCCAGCCTTCACACCACTAGTCAAAACCTTAGGCACACCAGCCTGCCCTGGAAGCGCTCCTAGGATTCTTCTACTAGTGACTGTCAGGTAATTTCCGACGGGCAGACGAGGAAGGAAGGGAGGAAGGAAGGAAGGGAGGAAGGAAGGAAAGAAAAGAAAGTCTTGCACCCAAAGCAATGGGGTACAGGTTTGGCTACTAGTGTAGTAAGAGCGAAAAACTCAGTCAACTGCAAAGGAGGAGGCTGCCCCCCCTCCACGGGGCCCTGTGGGCGCCCTCGCCCTAGGGTGGTCCCACCGCTGGTCTCCGCTGTGTTGGATGGCTATCCCGGCCTCCTTTCGAAGTGTTTTTCTTTAAGGACACAGTATATTTGTAGCTCGCACTTTAACGAAACAAAAAATCCCTTTAAATAGGATTTTGGGCTTTCTGTGGTAATGCGTGCTTAAGCCCGAAAAACTAGGCATTGATTAGCTGGGAATTACATAATTAATTGCATTTGCAGTGAAGCTTGGTCATGAGTTGACCCGGTGAGTTTCATGAAGGGTAACTGCACAGTTGCTTCTAAAGAGACACAAAGGTCACAGTTAACGATTTGAATTATGGCTTTTTAAATTTAGATAGTATTTAATTATCCTCGTTGATGTATCGTGGATTGTCATTTTCCAGTATACTTAAAACCAAAACAGTCTGAAAAAACCTACCAAAGTTCTTGACAATAAACGTTGCCAATTAAATGTAAAAGAATAAAATAAAATAAAATTAGTTTTGAAGTTTTTTTAAAATTTCGACAGCAATATGTGGTTAAAAAATAAAACCGTGCCCAGTCCCTCAGCGGCGCGGCTGGCACCGGGCAGCCGGACGGAAAGGCCGCGGGACCACGCGGCAGGAAGGTCGGGGCGCGGGCGGCGTGGCTGCGGCTGCCAAGGGCCGGGCCAGGCCGTGACCCTGGCCGTGACCCTGGCGGCTCCCACGGCCCTGGAGGCCGCGAGGCCCTGGTCCCAGGTGCTCGGCCCCGCGGAGGGACGCACGGGAAGGCGCGCCCGGGCGCAGCCGCCCTCTCGCCGCCCCCACCCCGCCCCCGCCGCCTGGCGGGAGCTCCGCCACCTGCGGCCCCGCCAGCTCTCCCTGCGCGGTGGCCCGCGTTTTCTCCTTGCGCGCGCGCGGCGGGGTGGGGGCCGGGGTGGGGGGAAGGGGCCAAGACGCGGGCGCCCCGCCCGCAGCGCCTCCGCCCGAGCGCGTCACTCCCACCCGCCCCGCCGCGGGACGCGGGGCCTGGCCGCTGTGCTGGCCGCTCCGCACGCTCTACTCCACTGTGTCCCCGTCGCTGCCGGAGGGGGCTCTTCGTTGCTTGTTACAGCAGAGAGTAAACCTGAGCCGCCAAAACAGGCGGCTAACCGTGGCAGTGTCCCGAAAGGCTTCCCATGAAAGCCGGCAGATCCCGCGCCGGCGTCGGAGCTGGCGTGTCGCTTGGCTCCCATCGGGCCCTGCACGACGAGGGCCGTTTGTTCATAAGCAGGGCTTGCAGCGTGGCTCACGTTGGACGCCCGCTGTCTCTCTGCGAGGCTGCGGCTTCGGTGTGCCGGGTGAGGGGGCGCTGTGTGAACAGCCCCCCATGAAAACCCTGGGTGCCAGCTCTCTACGTCGTAGCTTCCCTGGTTGACACGCTTCACAGGCGCTGTCACAGATTCCATGGGGGAGGAATGACACGTGTCCTGTGTGGCCGCCACGTGGAGAGGACTCCTGGCTTGTGCCTGATTTCCTCTAGACTTTGCCCGTCTCCTTTCTCCTCTGCTGGTTTCCTGGGCGCCCCTTCGTTGCAGCAAAGCAATGTCTTGAGTACAGCTGCAGGCCCGGGTCTGCGTCCTCACGGCGGATCAGCACACCTGGGGCGGCCTCGGGCGCAGAACACAGCACGATCATGCTGGGAAACGGGGTCACCCCGGTTGGAGCACTGGGCTGGACGGCAGGGTGGGTCAGGTTCGGCCTGTCTCTTAGGAATGGTGTCAGGGCGCCAGGGATTTGCCGCGTTCTCTCCTCCCTGGTTATCTTGCCCGGTGGAGTCGGTCAGAGCCGAGTATTTCCGGAGAGAAGCGGAGGCTCTCTGTCAACTCAGGTGGCAGGGGAGGGCGGGAGGCGCCTCAGCGCAAGGCCCAGGCAAAGGAACTAAGTGTGGGTGGGAAGCCGGGCCAGCGCCATCAGGCTCTTAGGGAAGATGCCGCCACAAGGCGGTGGGCATTGGCGACTTCCCATTTCATGCGGTGGTCTCCTCATCTTCCCAGGGGATTCCTAGGGCTCCCCCAGCATCAGCTCTCTGACTTCGGCACTGCTGGCCTTTCTTTGGGTTCTCTCTTATTTGGGTGGAACACAGACTCTCATAGCTTCCTGAGAAAAGGTACGTGGAGGGGAGATTGCTCGAGACCTTACTTGTCCAAAAATGCCTTTCCTGCCCTGGCTGGTGTGGCCCAGTGGATTGAGCACCAGCCTGTGGACATTTGTCACCAGTCTGATTCCCGGTCAGGGCCCATGCCGGGGATGCGGGCCAGGTCCCCGGTAGGGGGCGTGCAAGAGGCAGCCGATTGATGTTTCTCTTGCACGTTGCTGTTTCTCTCCTTCTCTTTCTCCCTCCCTTCCCTTCTCTCTAAAAATAAATAAATAAACTCTTCAAAAATGTCTTTCCTCTACCCTGGTACTTGACTGATACTTCCCATGGATTTAGTTAGAGGCGGGAAGAAATTTTCCTCAGAATTTTGAAAGCATTGTTCTCTTTCATGCAACAAATTTTTACTGAGAACCCAATACATGCCTGGCACCACCTCTAAGTATTAGAGACACATCAGCGAATGACAGTGACTAAGACACACAGCGACAAAGTCAAAGCTCTTATATTCCAGCCTGTGTCTGGCTTTTGGTTTAGCTGTTGATTTTGGATCCTTTGTGTGACCTTTCCTCTCTCGGCGGGCTTGTCTTTATTCCAAGTCTTCTGAAATTTCACAATGTTGTGCCTAGTCTGGGTTTATTTTTATCCCTTTTGCTGGGTCCTTAGTGGGCTCATTTACTCTGTAAACTCGCGCCCTGCAGTTCCGGCCATTTTTGTCGAATATCTGCGGATGACTGTCTCTGCCCTGTTCGGATGCCGGACCTTTCAGGGCGCGCCTCTCTTACCTTACTCTCCCCTGATTCCTTCTCGTTGCTCCTTCTCGGAGGTTTTCTCAACTTTCTTTTCCAACCCTTCTAGTCTTTTTTATGTCTGCTATCAGGTTTTTACTATCCAAGAATTCTTTTTTATTTCCTGAAGTTTCTTACAAAGATGTCATACTGTTTTTGTTTTATGGACGCAGTCTCTACTTATGTGAGAACAGCAGCATTTGTTTTAAAATTTCCGCCTCCTTGCATAATCTTTTTCCCCAACATGGCTTTTTCCTGTTTATTTGTTTTGACCTCTGAAACTAACATGTACCGGCTTTTCTCAGATGTATGGATGATCCTTGGTTGTCTGCTTATGATTAGGAGCTGGGGGCGGGAACGCTCTTTGGATGATCTGGGCACATGGTTTTTAGGATTTTTAGACTTTGGGGTCCACTATAGGGTAATCCGTGTGGCCCATCTGTTGGGGAAGCTTTTATGCCTATATCTTGGGAACTGTCAGTTCCTCCAGAAAAGAATCTTTTCAAATTTCTGCATTGAGAGTAAGGGTTTCGTTGTCAGTGTTCTGAGAGTTTAGCAGAGAGAAGAGGATGGGGTCCCAGCCTTCGGTAATCACATGCACTTAATCCCATTCTCCAGATACTACTTGTGACCTTAATCTGATTTAGTATCTCCTGATTACAGAAACTCTTTGTTTTCCAGGGAATAAACTTTCCGTCCTCTGCTAGGATGAGGAATCTAGATTTGCAAAGATACATGTAGGGTAAACCCCAGGAAGTGGGATTGCTGGATGGAAAAGGTATATTTTAGATTCGTAGTCATTACTGACTTTTAGTCTCTATTGAGCTTGCATCAATTTATACCATCCCCGGCGATATATGAGAGCATCTATTTCCTCATATGTTGCAAACAGTTACCAAATTTTCCAACTTTGGAAAAAGGGGGGAAGTAATTTATGTATCTATTTTAATTTACCTTTTTCCTAAGTTTGAGACTGAGCATCTTTTCCTGGCCGAGAGACAAGATGTTTCTGTCCGTTTCCTCGTAACCCTGTGCTGGTGTCCCCGTGCCCACTGGCTTTTAGTCTTCCTCTGGCTGGTCTCTAGGCGCGCTTTCCTATTTGCAGTTTCTCATTCGTCTCTTTTGCTTACAGTGGTTTATCAGAATACATTTTTGTAAACAAAGCACACGCTTATTTTCTATGCAAAGGTGATTCGGAGAATTTATATAAAATATAAATTCTGCGGGATGGGGCAGTGGAGCAGGGAGTGCCCAGTATGAATTGCTCGTTTCTACGTCCTTGGCTTATTTTTTTCCCCCTATTGGGTTATTTTTCTTATAATTGATTTAAAGAGATATTTTTATTTTGGAGGATGTTATCCCCTTGCCATATGTGTTACAAATACTTTTGCCAAGTTTGTTGTCTTTTTAAATGATGTTTTGTACCATGTACAATGTGGAATAAAAGTGTCCTATGGCTGCTGAGTTATGGGCTGTATTTAGAAAAGCTTTCCCCATTTCAATCTTAAAAATAGATTTATTCACGTAGTTTCTTTTTAGACTCTTACGGTTAACTGTTATATTTAAATCTTTGCTCCATCTGGAGTTTATTTTGGAATGAGGAGGGAAGGAGGAATCTGTATTTATTATAAATGGCTAGCTGTTTCAATACCTTTTCAGTTAACCCACGGCCATCTTTATCATACGTACATTTTTTTCTGGGGTCTAATCTGTACCCTTGTAGTCTTTTTTTAAAAAAAAAAGATTTTATTTATTCATTTTTAGAGAGAGGGGGAGGGAGGAAGAGGAGGAGAAACATCGATGTGTGCTTGCCTCTTGAGAGCCCTCCACTGGAGACCTGGCCCACAACCCAGGCCTGTGCCCAGACTGGGAATCGAACTGGCAACCCTTTGGTTCACAGTCCAGCACCCAATCCACTGGGCCATACCAGTCAGGGCTTGTATTCCATTTTTAACAAACATTTCAGTTACTTATTTAGAAATAGGGGAAGGGAAGGAGAAAGGGAGGGAGAGAAACACCGATGTGACAGAGAAACATTGATCGCTTACCTCTTTCATGCGCCTCAAACAGGGACCAGGCCCGCAAGCCAGGCATGGGCCCTAGCCAGGAATCAAAGAGCTGACCTTTCGCTTTGTGGGAGGTTGCACAATCGAGTCACGCTGGCCAGGGCTCCATCGATGTTTTAATTAAAGAGGTTTAATAATATACATTAACATTTGGGAGAAAAGTCCTCTCCCAACATTACTCTTCTTTTTCAGAAATTTCCAGTAATTCTTAAATATTTATTCTTCCAAATTTCAACAGGTTTTCTTTCTTTTAAAAAAATATTTTATTTATTTTTAGAGAGAGGGGAAGGGAGGGAGAGAGAGAGGGAGGGGAACATCAATGTATGGTTGCCTCTCATGCGCCCCCTACTGGGGACCTGGCCCACGCCCCAGGCATGTGTCCTGACTGGGGCATTGAACCGATGACCTTTCAGTTTGCAGGCTGGCACTCAATCCACTGAGCCACACCAGCCAGGGCACCAACAGGGTTTTTTTGTTTTTGTTTTTAAATACATTTATATTGCCATACAATTGCCACTGTAGCAGGATCTAACATCTCTGTTTCCTTACATGATTATCATTATTTTCCTGGTGGAAAGAACAATTAAGATCTATCCTGTTAGCAAGTTTGATGTTTATAACAGAGTTTTGTCGTCTATAATCACTGTATTGTGCATAGGTCTCTAGGGCTTATTTACCCCGGAGTCACAAGTGTGCATCCTTAAATAACATCTCTCCCCACCTCCAGCCCCTGGCCATTCCACTCGGGTGTGTTTTCTTAGTTCTGTTCTTTTTATACTCACATTTAAAGAGATACCATACAGCACTCATTTCTCTCTCACTCTGACTTCTCTAATTCCCACAAGTTCTGAGAAAATCCCGTTGATTTAGATTTGGATTGCACTGCTTATGCACCGATTCAGAAAGAGCCGGCGTTTTTATGTTGCATCTTCTTACTCGAGAACGAGGTCTCTTCATGTATTTTAGTTTCTTCAGAGTGTTTTATAATCTGCTTCACGTGGTTTCCGAAAACTTTCTCAGCCTGTCCTGAGGCATAGTGCAGCTCAGCCCCAGAGGCACCGTTCACACCACAGTCAATGAGATTAAAGGCCCCACTGCCCTGTGGGAAGGTACTGGCACCCTTCAGGTTTATTCTGTGCTTTGTTATTTTGAGTGTGATATTTTTGAAAAAAAATTTATTGAATTTTTTTTGGAGGCACTGGTTAATAAAATTATATAGGTTTCAAATGTACAATTCCACAATGCTTCATCTGTATATTGTATTGTGCTCGCCACCCCAAGTCAAGTCTCCTTCTCTCCCCATTTATCCCTCCTTTACCCTCTTCTACCTTCCCCAACCCCTCTTTCCTCTGGTAGTCACCATACTATTGTCTTTGTCTATGAGTTTGTTTTTGCTTAACCCCTTCGCCTTTTTCACCCAGCTCCCCGACTTCCCTCCCTTCTGAAGCTGTCAGTCTATTTTCTGTATCTACGGAACTGTTTTTATTTTATTTTGTTCATTAGATTCCACATAGAATCATATGGTACTTGTCCTCCCTACTGGCTTATTTCATACTCCAGGTCCATCCATGGTGGTATTTTCTTTTGTTATATTTAAATTAGTTAGTATTTTAACATGAGAAAGTTATTGATATTAGAATATTAACTTTTAAAAAAGATTTTATTTTTAGAGAAAGGGGAAGGAAGGGAGGAAGAGAGGGAGAGAAACATCAATTGGTTGCCTCTTGTATGAGCCCTGGCCAGGGACTGAACCTGCAACCCAGGCATGTGCCCTGACCAGGAATCAAACCGACTACCTTTTGCTCTCTGAGATGATACCCAACAAACTGAGCCACACTGGTCAGGGCTGAGTTAATTTTATAACCTGCTACCCCATTACACCATCACTGTAAGAGTTTTTTAGTTGATCTTCTTAAGTTTTCCAACATAACTTATATAGTCATAAATAATGCCAGTTTTCTTTTGAACTTTCACGTACTGCACTGGCTAGCACTTCCAACACAATACCGAAGAATGGGGTTATGAGTAGAACTCATGTCGTCTTTTAACCTTAAATCCAATGCTCTTTTTAGGTACATGTTCAATCCACTAAACAGCTGTTGAGCACCAATGACCTACAAAGCATCACTCTATATAAGAAAGACATGATAAAAAGAAAAATTATTCAACATCCAAATTCTTTTTTTTTTAAAGACTTTATTTATTTTATTTTTAGACAGAGAAGAGAGGGAGAGAGGGAAAGAAACATCAATGTGTGGTTGCCTCTCGTGCGCCCCCTACTGGGAATCTGGTCCGCAACCTAGGCATGTGCCCTGACTGGGAATCGAACCGGCGATTCTTTGGTTCGCAGGCTGATGCTCAATCCACCGAGCTACATCAGCCAGGGCTCAACATCCAAATTTTTAATCTTTTCTTTCCCAGTAAACAGATCTAGAGCAACAACAAATATCCATTTGATAACTCTTTTTTTATTTATTGATTTTAGAGAAAAACATGGATTTGTTGTTTCACTTATCGATGTATGTGTTGGTTGATTCTTGTATGTGCCCTGACTGAGAATCGAACCTGCAACCTTGGCCCATCAGGATGATGCTCTAACCAACGGAGCTACTCAGCCAGGTCCCCCAATTGAACATTCTTAGGCTGCGCAAACCTTTCCAGCAAGTTCAACATTCTACCCTGTTAAATTGAAATGTGGACCTAAAGAATCATCAAGACAGTGTTTTGTTTCAGGGGGAGAGGGGTTTGAAATGAGGTGAGACTACGGGAATGACTGAACAATGGACTAAATATTTATGCGAAAGCCAAATAGGTCCAATAAATAAGGGGCTGAGCACCCCGCCCACTTAGGCTGGGAGCGGAGCAGCGCGAAGGCCCAGCACTGGGAGCTTCGGGCGGAGCGGAAGCTCACGCTAGGGGATGAGAAGAGAAAGTAGGAGCGCACACGTGTTCGGCACGTGAGCCGCGATCATGCAGAGCTAACAATCCAGGGAGGCGAGGCCTGCAGCACAGGTAGGCATTAACGCAAAGCGCTACACGCTACAGACCACGTCGCAGAGCAGGTCAGCCCCTTGTCTGGCAGCCGCACAGCGAGCACCTGCTGCAAGTCACGCCCCGCCCACGGAACAGACACAAACTGCCGGACAAGACAGACCCTGCTCTCAAAGGGCTCCCGCCCACGGGGAGGGGGTGGAAATGCGCGGGAGTCTAATGAACACGTCATTCGAAATTGTGTGAGTGCTACGGAAAACAAAGAAGTGACACGCTTTAGACCTGGGGTGTCAGGGAAAGGCTCTGAGGAAGCAGCCGGAGGCTGGAACCTGAGGGATGAGCGCGCCGAGGAAAGGGCACACCAGGCCGCGGGGACTTCTGGCGCTGGTTCAGAGGACCGGGCGGCTTTCTCTCCCCCACAACGACCAGGGGGGAAAGGAAGCCTAGCTTATGCCAAGGCACGAGAGCACAGGTGTGACAGGAATGAGGAACCAGGGTCACGGCTCAGTAAGGGAGCGTGCAGGAATGGAAATGCCAGAAGGGAAAGGGGAAAAAAAGATAAACATATGAGGAAGGCGGAAAAGGAGAAAACTTTAAATAATTTCAGTACCTGTTGTGCATGCGACACATGCTTTGTGATATACGAGGGGCTCTGCACTCTAAGGACTGAGGCAGAGCGGATCCTCCCTCAGTGAGCCCAGAGCCTCACCCGGTGAGTCCCGGCAAATCCGTCTCCTTTAAAGCCAGTCTCCCGGAGAACACTCTCTGCACCCTCCGAGGCTGTCTGTTTAATATTATCAACTGTATTTTTACTATTCCAAATGGGAACTTCTAAAATAGGCTTAAAAAAAATTGTTTTGGAGAGAGGGGAAGGGAGGGAGGAAGAGTGGGAAACATCAATGTGTGGTTGCTTCTCGCATGCCCCCTACTGGGGACCTGGCCCGCAACCCAGGCCTGTGCCCTGACTGGGAATCGAACCAGCCACCTTTTGGTTCGCAGGCTGACACTCAATCCACTAAGCCACATCAGCCAGGGCCCAACATGGATTTTTAAGTGAACCAATGCATCTTACTTCCGGCCACAGGCCCCCAAACATGACTCCGCAGAAGCCCATGGCTGGGAATCACGCAGCTTTCCAGCAGCTTCCCGGTGGCCTAGCGACGTGGCCGAGGCCTGAGTCTGGTTGTGTCCGTGTGGCAGACTGCTTCTCCCGGTGTGTGCAACACCAGCTCCTCTCTTCAACCTCCTTCCCTCTCTTTCCTGCTTAAGGTTCTCAGATAGAATAGGGTAGAAATTGTTACTGACATCATTCGGCTTGAACGCCCACGTTCTAATCTCTGAAGGCGTAAAACCACAATGTTTATTGGGCTGCCTGGACAGGCTGTCATTGAACTGGTAAGTGGGGGAGGTTAACAACAAAAAACAAAGCCACACAAGTTCTAGCTACAAAAAGCGATGTCCTCCTTAGGGTGCGGTTCTAAGAATATTCTAGTCATTCAACTGGTTCTTGTCTGTGAGGGAGAGTGTGTCACAGCCTTGTGACAACTGACTCTCTCATTTTCTTCCTATGTTTTCTCCTTCATTACTGTGGTTTGGAACCCACATTTCTGTCTTCTCTCTGGAGTCTAAGAAAATTAAAACAATATATATGTAGTTGTATTTATGTGAGGGGGCAAGAATCAGGTGTGTTTTAAGGCTGGGACCCCAGAAATGGGGCGATAGGTAGAGGTTTTGTTTTTAATTGCAGAACGAGAGCGATTCTGTGGACAGCCACCAGCACCATGGCCAAAGTCCCGGCACAGCTGCCCACCGTTTCCTCTCTGCTGCCTCTGTTCCTCGTTGGCACATTTACAGGGCACAGGAGAGGTGGTGGGCAACGCAGAGTGGGCGGCTGCCTGGGAGACAGGGTTGGTAAGTCACTCTGGGGCCTGGTGTCCCAGAGGAGACAAGAGGGACTTATTACAAGGACATGGTGGAGAAGTTTGTTTTCAAAACACGAGATATCTTTCCTTTGATCCTAGAAGAAAAGTGTTAGAATGGGTTCAGATAGAGATAAAAATGCAGGAACAGCTAGGACATTAAGGGAGATTCATGTCTGAGGGTGGAAATCCCCGGACTGGTTCCCAGAGCCCCGAGTGTCTTGGTAGCATCTTCGTGCCATCCCTAGACCGAAAGAACACTGGCAGGTCCGTTTAGCAGGTGAGGCCAAACAACTTCCTAAGTATTTACTCCTCATAATTTAGTAGCTATTTGAGACATAAATTGGGCACTGTAGAGAACGTGCTCTAGTTTTGATTCAACAGCACATAAAATTCACCCATTCGAAGTGCGTCATTCAGTGGTTTTTAGTATATTCAGGACTGTGCAACTATTCACACAACCAACAGAACATTTCCCGGAAAGGAACCCTGCACCCAGGCGGTCACTCCTCCTTCCTCCTTCCCTACCATCTCTGGCAACTGCTCACCTACTTCCCGTCTCTACAGATTTGCCTGTTCTTGACATTTCATATAAATGGAATCATACGATATGTGGCCTTTCGTGCAGACTCCTTTAATTTGGCATGTTCTCAAAGTCCACCTACGTGGAATGTAACACTCATCGGTCTTCATTCCTTTATGGCTGAATAATAGTCAAGTGTAGGGAAAGATCACATTTAGTGTATCCATTCATCAGTTAATGGACATTTGGTGTTTCTTTTTAGCTATTATGACAAATGCTGCCACAGACATTCCTGTAAACGTTTTTGTGTAGACAGGTTTCACTTCACCTGGGTGCATTCCTCAGAGTGGAATTGCTGGGTCATATAGTAGCTGTTCAAACGTTTGAGGGATGCCAGACTATTACCCAAAGCGGCTGCACTGTTTTACCTCCCTAATGGTGGTGAATGAGGGCCTGAGGTTTTCCACGTGCTCACCACCGAGGACAGCCAGCCTGGTGGGGGATTTGCATTTCCCTGATGACTAATGAAGCCGAGCATCTTTTCATGTGCCTATTGGCCATCTGTGTATCTTTGGAGAAATGTCTATTTAGATTCTTGCCCATCATAAAATTCTTGTTTTTTGAGTTGTCGTTCTTTAACATATTCTACATACAATTACCTTATCAGGTATATGATTTACAAATATTTTATTCTATTCTCCGGATTGCTTTTAATTTCGGGTTAAAAAAAAAACACCTCTGAATTAAAAAAAATACGTTTGCTTCACTTCAGTTGGTATTCTTTTCCTTTTAGTATAGTATAAAATAATATTTAAAACATTTTACCCCAAGATGTTTCTCTTTTGAGACCTGAAATCAAATTTTGTTTCTCTAATATCTAGCTCTAGATAGTAACTTAGACAGGTCATTTCATTAGTCTTAGTTTTCTCATTTCTGGAGAGGGGACAATGGTTCCTACTCTGTAAGGCCGTTCATGAAATAAGAGCATGGCTAAGCACGCAGCCTGACACCCACACAGTAGGCCCTCACAGAACGCGCCGTTTGGATGCCTTAGGAGATCTTTAAGAAGCACTATATTCCAGGATATGTGTGAAATATTGAGTGTTGCATCCACTTAATAATGATTGTTTAAGAAGGAATAAGATGCTTTGTACATGATCGATTTGTATCTAAAAACACATCATAATTTAGCAGCCGTGGTGGTGCGTCAGCTTTACCGTTCTGCAAATCTGAGGCAGAAGGCAGGGGTGGTGTATTGAGGACACTATGTTTTGGGATGTTTTCCAAATTTGTTTTCAAGCCCCATAATGGTCTTGTAAGGAAGTACTGAATCATAATGTAATAATAGAACAAGCTCATCCCACCAGATAAATCTGAGAAGTTGGTTACTTTTTGTAGTGAGTCAGTAAAGATTTCAAATGTGGTTCCTAAAGACACCCATCTACGCCTATGTCTCTTAAGAAGGTCATTGTGGCAAACACTTGTTCTCCTCAAAGTCAAAAACAAACAAACATGCTTTTCAGCATCTTAATGGATTAATCTCTGAATCTGAAAAACAATAAATTCGACCTAAAGCGAATATTCTATATGTATTAAGTTGCAAAAAACAATGTGCATGCTCTTCTAGCCGGCCTCCCGGACCGTCCCAAGGTTAATACCCTCTCCTTTGCGGACGGCACAGCACACCAGCTTTCACTGCCCTCTCTCGGCCGTGACTGCCGAATGCACGCCGGCAGCTCAGACTTCTCTCCGGACTTGATTTCTCAACGGTCTCCTGGACGCGCCCTCTGAATGCCCAGCGCGTTCAAAAATGAACTCCCGATGTGCCTTTCAAAACAGGCTCCTCCCCAGGCTTCTCGTCTCAGTTAATGACACATTTCCACTTGTGCCTACTCTGGCATCATTCTTTTTGTTTTATTTTTTAACTTTTATTTTTAAAGATTTTATTTATTTTTAGAGAGGGGGAAGGGAAGGAGACAGAGAGAGAGAAACATCGATCAGCTGCCTCTTGCACGCCCCCAACAGGGGACCTGATGGGAACCGAACTGGGGACCTTGCAGTTTGCTGGACGATGCCCAACACGGTGAGCCTCACCACTCAGGGCTCTGGGTCATTCCTGACGCAGCCCTTTCTCTCACAAGTCACAGCTAGTCTGCTGGGAAATCCTATTGGCTTTACCTTCAGAATACATCTAGGACTTTCTAACCTCTCTCGATCTCCCCTACTGCCACTGGAGTCCAAGCCCCCGTCGCCTCTGGCCTGGGCTACTGCAGTCAGCCTCCCAAGCGGCCCTTCCACTCTCGCTTCCCACAGTCTGCTCTCAAATCGGCCAACAGATGGTACGCCCTGCGGCAGCTTCCCTGCCCACCGCGCTTCGGCTGCCCTGGTGAACTTGCCATCCCCGGAACAGCACAGGCTAGGCACACTCATGCCCCAGGCTCTGCTGCCGCTCTTTCCCTAGGGTGGCTGGGGTCCACTCCCTCACCTCTTTCAAGTGTTTGCCGAAATGCCACCTTCTCATTGAGGCTTATCTTTTTAAAAAATTTATTTATTTATTTATTTATTTTGAGAGATAGGGGAAGGGAGGAAGGAAGAGAGAGAGAAACATCAATGTGTGGTTGCCTCTCGTGCGCCCCCTACTGGGGTCCTGGCTTGGAACCCAGACATGCGCCCTGACTGGGAATCAAACCTGAGGCTCTGGTTCATAGACCAGTGCTCGATCCACTGAGCCACACCAGCCAGGGCTCATTGAGGCTTATTCTGATCACCATATTTGAAATCGCAAACCTCTCAACACACCCCCAAATCCCCTTATCTTGCTGTACCTCTTTTCCTAGCACAATCATTACCTGGGTTACTTACGTGTGTTTATCGTTTATCTTCTGTGTTCTCCTTGCAAGAATATGAACTCCATGAGTGACGGATTTTTGTTTACAGATGCCTCCCAAAGGCTAGAAAGTTGTTCATGAAATAAGAGCACAAATCGATCCTGTACAAAGCATCCTATTCCTTCTTAAATGATCGTTATGTAAGAGTGACACATGTGGGCACTCAAATATTGGAGGATACAAGGAATGGGAACGAGGCCCCCCCATCTTTGAGTGCGCATACGACCTGGTTGAAGGCGGCATGTACCTACTAAAAGATAAATATCAATGCATGACAATTAGCGTATGCTGATAAATGCCAAAAGGAGGTAATGGTTTAGAATATTACATGTGAAGAATGAAGGCTTGGAGGAGTGCCACGGGAGTCTAGAGAGGTAATTTTTAAAGTTGGGGAGAAGGTGGTCACGCCTCTGAAAATCTGGTGAAAAGAATAAACTACAGAAATATAATGAACACGTACACAAAATTTTGAATATAATTACAAAGGTTTCAAACACTTTCTGAGGCCAGCCATGTGTCCTGAATTGAGAATCCTTGGTTTCAAACATGGTTTCGTCGCCTAGGGCTTGGGAACGGCGTGGTGAAGATGGCACTTACACCAGCTCTGAAGAACAGGCTGCGCAGGGGAGAGCGGAGGGACGGAGGTTCCTTTCGAGCTGGAGAAAGAGCTGAGGGTGCGGGCAAAGCACGGCGACCGGAATGCAGGGTTTCTTCAATACGTAAGAACAGGCTGAGGACTGCTGGGTGCATGACTTAAATAACATGGTATTGCAAGTCACTGAAAGTTTCTGGGCGGGAGACACAATGTCTGAAGTATTGTTTTAAGAAAATTAATTTGGAAGTTGTCTATAGGAGCAAAGTTGAGAGAAAAAGTGAAATTAAGGAAATAATTCATAATGCCATTAAGTAATGAATGCTTCAAGTTTGAAGAACAGGAAGGGAAACTGGTAAGGTTCAGACACTAATGAATTTGGAGCACAAATCCAATTAGAAATTCCTGGTATGAAACTGAAAATCAGAAATGAAACTCAGGTCAAGTCCAGTTATAGAAATTCAGGTGTTACTTGCTGAATCATTGAGTGTGGAGCAGTAAAAAACTACAAGGGAAAAAGTATTAAGATGAGAGATTATTTAAAGGCTTTGGATGGGACAAAGTGAATGACCTATTTTAATTGTGATCAAAATAAAACATGTTAAATTTATATAGAGTAAAACCCTAATAGAATGTAGATATTATGGGTAATTGAAAGTTGTGCTTGAGGACTAATAAATTTTTTTGTTTTAAATTTTGCTTGCTGAGTTATTTTTTTCCTCCAAAAAGTATTATGATGCTTTTTTCCCCTTGATAATGAGGGAACACAACTGAATTATTTTTAGATGATTCAGGGTGTCACTATCCCTCAAGGTGATCATTATAAATACATATTTTTAATGTAAAATAACACAGTTAAAGAAATTGGGATAAATCCATGGTGACCACAGAAGACATCCTAGTATTTTAAAAGACTTCTGATGTCTATTTGACTTTTAGGTAAATGCAGATAACATCAAAACAGTAATAACAAAAAAAAAATTAAAGTATTTTAGGGATCTATTAATTAAGTAGAATTTTAGTGTTTTTTTGGCCAACATGTACAAAGGATAAGGGGTGTCAGTGTCAAATGCATTATTACATCATTGGCAGTTTCCACTGGCATCTACCTGCTTTGTGATACATAAGTTGTTTATAATTTAGACTCCTCTTACTTTAGAACTTACCTCCTTCCACTTCTTCTGTGACCCTCCAGCTATGATGTGATATTTAAAGGAACAATTCATTCTAGCTGTAACAAATGTTGCCCCGCCCCCGTCCCAGAATTCTATCAGAATGTTTCTGCCACTTCAGAAGCTGTCTTATTCTAGTGCAACCTGCCAAGAAGCTCAGGTATAAATTGCTGCTTCACCTTCAACACGTGTGCTCATCCTTACATACCTAGACATAGTACAGTATACGGACAATACTATGTCTGGGAAAGAATTTCACAGATTCCACTTGAGCCTTTTAAAAAAAATCAGTGGTCTCTAAATTAAGGGCTGTTAATAAACCACTGACCAAGAGAAGTAAATCCCGCTTAGATTGCCTCTAGTTCTCGTCCCCTCCCCCTTTTCTCTAAACACCTGGTGAAGACAAACTTAACAGAAGTGCCGACACAACCTATCTTTCTTAACATCGGTCAACGCTCACTATTATAGGTATTCAGTTATCTGACTTGCAAACACGTGTGCTGTGTACCTGTACACACCACTCTCCCGCTACCGCATCTAAAACGCGTGGGGAAGCGCAAAATTTAGGTCCCCAGGTACCTTCTCGGAAACTGAGGCAGGTCGGTGCACAGGGCATCCCGACGGTCGCGCGGGGTGGCCGTGGGAAAGCCCCAGGGGGCAAGGACCGTCCCCACCCCCTCCCCAAGGCAGAACATTGGGGCTCCGGCGCTCCCTTCGCGGCAGCTTCTCCCGGCCTCAGG
>PVJD01017829.1:0-16336 GCA_004026545.1 Mormoops blainvillei | reverse complement strand
GTTGAGGGTCCTAGATGCATAGGCTGTGGGAAAAGAGGGCTTTTTGCCCAAGAGGTACTGCTCAGAACTTTGACCGCTGTGTCGAGTAAGCTGCCTTAATTCACAACTATAACAATTAAGCATTCTCTTTCAATAGAAAAATTATATGGAAAACCTAAGAAATCTTACAATGTAAACAACTTTCAACATAGTAATGGGAGCATTTATGTCTGGCTACAGCTAGACACTGAGTAATTATCTGTGTAAGTGCTTATGAACATGTCTGATTGAACACACTACTCTCATTTTTTGCCCTGGGTTTTAATAATCGCTGCTTTGAGATGGATTAAAATAATGTGGGTAGGCAGATTGGGAAAACCCCATGAGGTCAGCTGTGGGAAAGTAAGAACAAAGTATAAATCGTTCCTAGGTCATTTGTTTACACTATGTTTGGTTACACTATGTGCCATAGTGTAAAATAATTTTGGCAAAGTTTTAATGTTACTGGAAAGAGGTGGAAAAAACTAATGGAAGGTGTAAAATATTAAAAGTGAGGACTTCTGATATCTAAGGACAGTGATGGCTGCCTAGGCTCATATCTCCTAATATTTCTTCCCAAAGCAGTAGAGAGTACCAAGAATAGAAAAATAAAACTACATAAAACCATGTGCTCAGCATAACTGAAATATAAAGAATACCCAAGTTTCAATATAATTGGATAAAGTGGAAAGTGTGAACCCAGGATTTTATATCTAGTCAAAGTGTTCTACAAGTATTAGAGATACAGGAAAACAATTTTAACATCTCAAAACTTAGAAGATTTTGGACCCATGAGACCTTCTGTAGGAAACTAATGAGGATGAGGCATTTCTACCCAAGAGGTGGCTGCAAAAACCACAAAAGTTCTGCTGGTGGGCACTTCAATATATATATAAACAAAGACCTATGGCTAAAAACCAGATGGACTTGAGGGTGGAAGGCTAGGTACAAATGTTTTATATTTTAAAGTACTTGTGACAAAATTAGTCATGTATTAGGTCACAAAGAAATTTTCAATTAGTTCGATAATGTAGAAATATTATAACTACTACTCCTGTATCACAATGTAATAAAATCAGAAATTATTAACAAAAACAAAATCCAAAGAGGCTCACCCACTTGAGAATTTTAATGAAGGACTCAGTCAAAAGGGAAATACAAACTGAAATTACAGAATTTCTAAAAAAAGTTATGAAAACACTATGTATCAGAACAATTATTAAAGTAGAGATTTGAGAAAAATACTTCTCATTAAATAATTTTACTAGTATAGATAGAAGAATGAAAACAAGTTAAGTATCTAGTTCAAAAATTGAAGAGAGGAATAATAAGGAAGTATAAAGAAGGAAGTAATAGATATAAAAACAGAGTTTAATGATGTAGAGAACAGAAAAAAGTGGTAGACCTAATTAATTAATCCAAATTCTTTTTTTAATTAGGAGATACACATGTTACTGGATAAGTTGATAAAGAGAAAAATAAATATGCAAAGAAGAAATGTTAAGGGAAAAGTAACCATTGAAATGAAAGTTAAAAAAATCATGTGGAAAAGTTAACATGCAAGAATAGGTAAGAAAATACTTTAAAAGCAAAACTATGAGGAAATCTAGCCTTAGCAGACATTCAAGTATACTATTAAGGTACAAAATTAAGCCAAGGTAGTACTGATGGATAAACAGACAAACAGGCCAGTGAAAAAGTAGTAAAGGTTTTGAAACAGACACAAATACAAATGAAAATATAGTAAAGGATAGATGTTGTAACTATTCACTGGGGCAAAAATTGAATAAAGGGTGCTAGGAAAATGGGTCACCACTAGAAGACAGTGGAATTAAATCCATACTTTGCACCACTCACAGGAAGAAACTCCAGATGAATCAGGTATCTAAATGTAAAATATATAATCATACAAGTATTACAAGAAAACATGATTAAATCCCCCCCCCTTTTTTTTTACTGTGGCCCGTGGGCCAAATTCAACCTGCTGCCTATTTTCCTTTTTAAAATTTAAAAAAAATTAATTTATTTTTAATTATAGTTGACATACATCATAATATTAGTTTTCAGGTGTACAGCATGATTCAGTATATATCTACCTTCAAAAGTGAACATCACAATGTCTAGTAACCATCTGTCACCATACATAGTTATTATATTATTGACTCCATTCCCTACATTGGACGTTAGAGCCCCATGAGGTATTTTAAAACTGGAAGTTTGCACTTTGTAACCCCCCTTCCCTATTCCACCCCTCATCCCCTAGGCATCTATCACTTTGTTATTTGTATCTATAAGTTTGTTTTCTTTTCATTTTGTTTGTTTGTTTTGCTTTTTAGATTCCACATGTAAGTGAACTTATACAGTATTTGTCTTTCTCTGACTTATTTCACTAACATAATATTCTCTAGGTCCATTCATGTTGTAACAAAAAGCAAGATTTTATTCTTTTTTTATTTGGATATATGTACTACATATTTCTCCATTCATCTATCAGTGGACACACAGGTTGCTTTCACATCTTGGCTGTTTTAAACAATGCTGCAGTGAACATAGGGGTGCATATACCTTTTCAAATTATTATTATTTTTGTTTTCTTCAGATAAATATTGAGAACTGGAATTGCTGGGTTGAATGGTAGTTCTATTTTGAATTTTTTGAGGAATATTCATACTGTTATCCATAGTGGTTTCACTAATTTAGCCTCACCCACAGTGCACAAAGGTTCGCTTTTCTCCACGTTCTCACCAACATTTGTTACTTCTCGTCTTTTTCATATAGCCATTCTGATATGTGGGAAGTGAGACCTGTTGTAGTGTTGATTTGCGTCTCCCTGATGATTAGTGATGTTGAGCATCTTTTTATGTGTCTGTTGGCCATCAGTATATCTTCTTTGGAAAAATATTTATTAGGTCCTCTGATCATTTTTCAACTGGAATTTTTTGATGTTGAGTTATGTGAGTTTTTAGTATATTTTGGACATTAACTCCTTTCAAGATATGTTATATGCAAATATCTCCTTCCGTTCAATAAGGAGCTTTTTCGTCATGTTGATGGTTTATTTCACCATGCAAAAGCTTTCTAGTTTGATGTAGTTCCATTTGTTTATTTTTGCTTTTGTTGCCTTTGCCGTAGGAGATATATTAAAAAAAAAAAATTTAAGGCCGATGTCAATGTTTTATTTTAGGAGTGTTATAGATTCAAGTATTACATTTAAATCTTTAATACATTTTGAGTTTGTTCTTGTATATGGTGTAAAAAATAGCCTAGTTCCATTTTTTAGCATGTATCTGTCCAGGTTTCCCAATACCATTTATTGAAGAAACCGTCTTCTCCCCATTTTATGTTTTTGCCTCCTTTGTCACAGATTAATTGACTATATAAGCATGAGTTTATTTATGAGCTCTCTATTTTATTCCATTGATATTCATGTCTATTTTTTGTGTTAGTACCATACTGTTTTGATTACTATAGCTTTGTATGTAATCATACAAGTATTAGAAGAAAATTAAATTTCTTTTTAACCTTCATCTAGGGATATACTTTCTAACACTGTCTCAAAATCCAAAGGACAGGAAAAGAAAGACTGAAAAATTTAACTATGAAATATCAAATATCTTAATGACAAAACAGCATAAAGATGGTAAAAAGAAAACTGACAAACTTGCTGAAATTATTTTCAGCACAATCAAGAAAAAAGGCCAATATAATAAAACATAAAACATGCTTTAGAATTGAGGGACAAAACTCAAAATGCACTGGAAAAATGAGGAAAATATATTATCAGACATTTTACAAAATATATCTAAATGAAAACATGCCTTAAACATATGAAAACTTTTCAGGTATATTAATAATTAGAGAAATTAGAAATGCCTGTCAGATTGGTAAAAAGTAAAGTGTATGATGACACATTCTATTGGTGAGGTTGTGGGGAAACAGATACTTTCATGTATTGTTGATGAGAGTATAAACTGGTATAACTTTTGTAGGGGGCAATTTACCAATACTTAAAGCTATAGGCTGAAGGCCTCTATTTCCCCAAAATTCATGCGCTAAAGTGGTATTAACGTGGGACTGTTGGGAGGAGATTAAGTTATGAGGGAATAGAATTAGTTCCCTTATAAAAGAGACTTCAGAGAGCATCCTCGCCCCATTTGCCATGTGAGGACGCGGTGAGAAGATGGCAGTCTGTGAACCAGGATGTGGGGGCCCTTACTAGACACTGAATCTGCTGTCATTTTGCTCTTGGACTTTCAAGCTTCCAGAACTATAAGAAATAAATTTCTGTTGTTTATAAGTCATCCAAGCTATGGTATTTTGTTATAACAGCCCAGGTGGACTGAGACAGATTTGGGACTGAGAAGTGAGATACTGCTAAAACAAATACCCAAAAAGATGGAAGTGGCTTTGGAACTGGGTAACGGCAAAGCTGGAAGTGTTTTGAGGTACATGCTAGAAGAGTCCTACATTGCCATGAATGGACCGTTAAGGGCAATCCTGGTGACAGTTCAGAAAGAAAGGAGGAAAGCTGTAGAGAAACCTCAACATTCTACCTACACAGAATACTGGTAGAAAAATGGGCAACGCTGGCCCTTCTGATGAGGCCTCAGGCAGAGCTGAGGAACCTGTTATTGGAAACTGAGGACAGGCTCTTTTTATTAGAAAGTGTCAGAGAACTTCACTGAATTATGTTGATGTTATAGTGTTTTGTGGAAGGTAGAACTCGTCAGTGACGAAATTGAATATTTAGAAGACTTTTTATAAGAAATATTTATAAAGAAGAACATGTATATTGCTGAGAAATTTCTTAGATGTGAACGCACATCTAAGCAAGTATTGAAACGACTCCTTCTAACTGCTCATAGTAAAATTCAAGAAGAGAGGACTTATCTGAAGAATGGAATTGTTTACTGAAGGGAGGCAGAATGTGAAGATTTGGAAAATCCTCAGCCTATCCATGTTGTAAAAAATGAGAAATCTGGTTCGAGAGAGAACATTAAGGGTGTGATCAGGCTGCCTAAGCAGGTGAGGACACCTAACAAAACAATGGATGTGCTTAACTTCTGCTACAGCAGTCCTACTTATAGGAATTTGTCTTCAACAAAATGAAAGTAAAATGCACATATTTATTTATTAGGAAAATTTATAATTGCAAATTGTTGGAGGAAAATCTACCCATACATGTATGAGAAAAATAAAATATAGTGTATTCACGCAGTGATGTTCTGTCCTGTTGTAAAAAAGAATGAGATCTTTATAAGCTGATATAGAGCGATTTCCAGGATATATTGTTGAATGAAAACAGAATAGTGTCAAAGAGTATCCTATAGTATAGTACTATTTATGTAAAGAAAAAAAGATAGTCCTGGCCAGGTGACTCTGTCAGAGCATTGTCCAGTAAAACAAAATGTTGCAGTTTCAATTCCTGGTCAAGGTACATACCTAGGTTGTGGGTTCAATCCCTGGTGGTGGTGTGTATGAGAGACAACTAATGTTTCTCTCTCTCATTGATGTTTCTCCCTCTCTCTCTCTTTTCTTCCTCTCTCTAAAATCAATGGACACATCAGGAAGACAAACCAATTAAAAAATGAGCAAAGGATCTGAATAGACACTTCTCTAAGGAGGACATACAGAGGGCCCATAGGCATATGAAAAGATGCTCAACATCACTAACCCTCAGAGTGAATCAAAGCCGCAATGAGTTATCATCTCACACCTCTCAGTATGGTCATCATTAATAAATCAACAAACAGTAAATGCTGGTGAGGTTGTGGAGAAAAAGGAACCCTAGAGCACTGTTGGTGGGAATGGATACTGGTGCAGCCACTGTGGAAAACAGTATGGAATTTCCTCAAAAAACTAAAAATGGAACTGTCTTTTGATCCAGTTATTCTGCTGCTGAGAATATGCCGTAAGACTCCCAAAACACCAATTCAAAAGGACATATGCACCCCTATGTTCAAAATGATGCTATTTACAATAGCCAAGTGCTGGAAGCAGCCTACGTGCCCATCAGGGAATGAGTGGATCAAAAAACTGTGGTACATTTACACATGGAATACTATGCAGCAGAAAGAAAGAAGGTGCTCCTACCTTTTACGACAGCATGGATAGAACTGGAGAATATTATGCTAGTGAAATAAACCAGGTGGTGAAAGACAAATACCATATGACCTCACCTATAAAAGGAACCTAATGAACAAAACAAATGAACAAAATAGAACCAGAGGCATGGAAACATGGAACACTGAAAGTGACCAGAGGAGTAAGGGGAGGGGAATAATGGTGGAAAGAAGGGGAAGGGACTAGACAAAGAACATGTATGAATGACCCATGGACATGGACAACAATGTGGGAATTTACTGTGGGAGCAAGGGTTGAGATGGGTGGAGGAAGAAAAAGGGAGAAAAATTGGGACAGCTGTAATAGAATAACAATAAAAATTATTTAATAAAAAATAAAATCAATGGACATATCTGTGGTGAGGATACAAAAAGGACATATAAGAAAAAAATATGTATACCTGGCCAGTTATGTAAAATGAAATACAAAGAGTAACCAGAAATGCGTCACTGACAGAGGTTGGGCGGAAGGAGTATGGAAAGAAAGGGTAAATGGGAATGAGGCAGAAGACATGAGAGGTGAGTGATGCTTCTCTGAATATACTTTTTTTTCAAGAAAAATAGTTTTGATGCTTTAAGCCGTGGTGATTCTTCATGTAACCCAAAATATAAAGAATTAAAATTAACCAGTAATTTAATTGGAGAGAAACTGAAGATGAAATAAGAAGAGTAACAAGTTAAATCTAACTGAAGTATTAAAATAGATAGCATAACCATACTAAAGACTGGAAAGAAATTAATCTAAGTTTTCTTTTTAGAACAGCATTTTGATAATACTATAGGCTGAAGACAAAAAGAACTGTGCACAGTATTATATTTTATTATACTCAAAGAACTGCACCAATGTATCATAATATATGTATATCACAAAATTTATATTATACAAATATTAAACTTGTTTCCCACAGGGCTAGGGATATTACTGCTGAAACTACTTTAAATGTATTCAAGACTGAGGAAATAAATACGCGTATTTTGAATTACTGGAGCTGTATTTCTCACTCAAAGAAAAGACTTCATAAATAAGGAAACAGGATAAGTTAGAATGAACTCCCCGACTGCCTGCCTGCCTGCTTCTCCCTAGCTCTCTCCTTTGCCTTCTCCTTTCTCTTTCCCTCTTCTATATATATTTTATACACATGTATACACAGAATGAGATATATATATGCATACGCATACATGTATACATGCATATATATGTGTACACGATTAGGTTTCTTTGTGTACAAATGCACACACACATACATTTGCACATATATAATATACATATTTGTACATATGTATATAATTGTATATGTATTATCTGCACACGTGTGTAGATAATACACTTATCTATCCAGTTAAATCTTCTAGCTCTGTCAAATGAATGGACTGGGAAACAATGACAACTTGGTGTCACTGAGATAAATCCAAGTCTGAGTTGCAAGTACACAGTGATCCTGGGATATTTTGTTGTGCTAGAAAATAATGAAGTGCTCAAGAAATGACAGGAAATTATTGAAAGGACATAGATGTCTGCAAAAAAAGGCCTTTAAAGACCATATCTGGGACACTTTGAGAAACATAAATAAATATAGTAATATATTCTAAACTATAGAATACAATAAATATCTATGAGCCTAGATGACTATAAATATATAATTAAATAAATGAGAGAGAAAAGACTGACTTTCCTTACAGCAGAATTCTAATTAGTTAAATGTAGAAAGAATAATTAGAAATAGAAAATCACTCTTTGGCAGATACCACAGTAATAAATGTTGCAGGCCAGAATCATAGACAGATGCTAAAATTAATGGTCAAAATTATGAAAAAACGTCAGATATTTATATTACCTCAAAGTAAATATATTTATTAATTATATATTTATTATTTATTAATTAAAACAGGAAAAATAGCATTTTTATAATGTCAAACTTTGGCAGATACTACCTTAATGAAGTAATCAAGTTAACATGATCAGTTATAGGTCACATCCGATGATCTATATCTACATCTCGTACATCCGATATGATGCACTGTGATGGGGCACAAAATCAGGTCTTAAAATAATGTTTTTGTGATATTTTTGCCAAAAATAAATGTTATAAAATTATTCAAACTCCAGAACTGGGAGAAATGCTGCAAAATAATATTCTTCAAAATGTCAAGGTCATGGAAGACAAGAAAGATTGAGAAAATGTATCACGGTGGGAGACATGTTGTGGGATTCTGGATTAGATTCTGAACCATTGCAAGGGCATTAGAGGGGCAATTGGAGAAATCTGAACAGATTTTAGATTAACTAGCAGTCTTGTTTTGTATGTTAACATGTTGGTTTTGATAATGATACTAGGCTAGGTACAATGGTGACGTTAGGGGAAGTTGGGTAATAGGTATACTGGAACTGTGAATCATTTATGTAACTCTGAGGTTGTGTCAAAATAGAAATATTCAAAATAAAATATTAGAGACACTCCAAAGAATTTATAAGAGTAATCTCTCTCTCTCTCTCTTTTTTTGCACTGTTTTATAGGATAATGTTTTTTACCTCATTTAACCAGACAAAAGAGTATTCCTAGACTGAAGATAATTTATTCCCTTAACCCTTGTTTAATTAATAATCCTTAAAATTACAAGAAGGGGCTTTTTAAAACCTCTGAGTTCCCTAAGGGTAAGAAACAGTTGAGAAGATCTGAAATGACATTATAAAATGAATGAAACATAATTAATAATTATGCCACTTTCTTCCATGTTCAACACTGGAGGCAGACTGAAGAATTTATTTATGGAAAGGTATTTACATGTCATCCTTAAATTGTATATAAGACAATAGCTTGCCTTGCCCACAATAGTACTGTGACAAAGATCCTCATGATACTATTTGGGATACAGAGCTACTCGCTAGAAATGAGGTTGATTACTTTTCCTACGTGAACCTAGGAGTCACTGAAGTCTTCGGACAAGAAAGGACCTCCAGAGACCCCACAGGTGAAATCACTGTGAGTTTAGATTGAATGAATAAACTTAATAAGTGGTAGGACTCATTTTATGCAGTGTTGGCTGAGACAAGAGATCCCTCTGAATCTAATCTGCCTCTGGAAAAAATGCCTACACGTGAGATTATCAACTAAAAGAGTTTCTACCTTTAAGAGCCCTACTATGACACTCCCAGAAATTGACTTGGCAAAAATATCACATAAGCAGTGGACAAGAGTGGCCCTCAGACTGGGTAGACCCAGTTTTCAGTAGATATATAATGGTTCTTTCCTGTGAATTAAGGGACAGTTGGGAAGCTGGACCAACCTCTTTCAGTCTGAATCGTCCTTAGATCCTTGGGTAATTTTGATGAAGACTCCCTTAAGAGGGAGATGCTAATATTTCTGCAACTATTAGACCATTTTTATTTGAGCAACTAATTGGAAAAGTAAGAGTTGTGTCTTTACAATCAGGCTCAGACCTTGTAGCAAAAGTCGTAAAGAACCACTGAGGCTGAACGGTACAGCGCTCGCAGTGGAAATGCAGTACTTTATTCTCTGGGTGAAGGCAGCCCAGAATTGGCAGGCCAATATCTCTACACGTGCTTCATTTCTGAAACTTATTTTTTCCCTGCCTTGAATTTTTGGGCTCATGTACGATGTATCTTTGTCATGTTCATTCATAAGGGAAATGATTGGTTCTTGAAACCAGTGAGGAAATCAGAAATGAACTTTCTTGAAATAATTCTTTATAGTTTGGCCTACCTGGATAAACTGGAGGTTAAGAAATAAATTTTTATCAAGGTTGCTAATGTGTCTGTTTCTAAACATTATCTGCATATTCACACAATGTCAAACAGAAGAGGAGAAATCATGTCTACGTAAATATGATATTCTTTGCTGCAGGTGCTTTCTGGGGGTCTGAGGAGGTGTTCTGTGAGTGAATGTCTCTGCTAATTGCCTGTGGTACTCTTATTCAGTGCATGATAGACAGACATGGTCTTCAGAGTGAGAACAAACTGGATTTAAATCTCATCTTTACTACTTAGTAGCCACGTGACTTCAGGAAAGTTAATTAGCTAGCCTGTCTGAGCATTAGTTGTATGATCTGTAAAATAAAGGTAATTGTATTTCTCTCAGGGGATTTGTGAGAACATTGCTTTCCCCAGATATGCATGTCCTAATCACGACTAGGCTTAGGGAGGTCTTAGGGACCACCTACAAGGTTCCTAGAATGGAGTGGGAGGCTCCACAATGTCTGTGGCCCCTTGAACTTGTGTGGGCTTTGTCTGGGGGAGACAGCACTCGTGGACAGGCAAGGGGCTGATGGTCAGGACATGACAACAAAAGCAGCTGGATCCGTCCCACCAGGGATGGGATGATGACACATTTGTACCTCAGGAGATTGCCAGCATGGCAGGGGATGTGCTGAAGTGTCAGATGAAATAAAAAAAGGAGCATCTGAATGGAGAGACCAGCTAAAGCCAAGACATTCATGACTGAGTAAATGCCTCTTCCCTGTTGGAGAAATATAATTAAAAACAAAATCTTCTCCCAACCCAGAAAACCTCTACATAAAGGTGTTAGAGAGAGAAAATGCTTTGTTTTAGAATAAGTGTTAAACCAGAGTGTGATGCACATCACCGGCAATCTGCTCATAGGTTAAAAAGACAGAAATCGCACTGTTTTACCTCGGCAAGGAGGAACAACCCATTACATGTGTGTTCTGAAGATGAGCAATAACTAGTCACACATTAAGTCATCTTATATTTACCTGGGAATTGGAGTGACTGTCTGTGTTAGTTTATTGGCTTTATACAGGCATGCCTTAGAGAGATGTTAGGTTCATCCCCACACCACTGCAATAAAGTAAATACCCCAAAAAAGAGAGTCACACAAGTTTTTGTTTTTTTGGTTTCTTGGTGCATGTAAAAGTTATGTTTATACTACGCTGTAGTCTGTTAAGTGTACAATAGCATTATGTCTAAAAAACAATGTACATACCTTAATTATAAACGTTTATTGTTAAAAAATGTTAACCATCATCTGAGCTTTTGACAAGTCATAATCTTTTTGCTGGTGAAGGGTCTCGCCTTGATGTTGATGGCTTCTGATCGATCAGGCTGGTGGTTGCTGAAGGCTGGGTTGGCTGTGGCAATTTCTTAAAGTAAGACAATAATGAAGTTTGTTGTAGTGATTGACCCTTTCACAAACAGTTTCTGTATAGCATGTGATTTTGTTTGACAGCATAATTTTAAAATTCAGTCTGTTCTTTCAAACCCTGCCACTGCTTCAACAGTGTAATATTCTAAATCCTTTTTTTTTCATGTCAACAGCCTTCACAGCATTTTCATCAGTAGATTCCATCTCAAGAAACCCCTTTCGTTGCCAACCCATAAGAAGCAATTCCTCATCCATGAATGTTTTATCATGAGATTACAGCAATTCAGTCACATCACCAGGATCACTTCTAATTTTAGTTCTTTTTCTGTTTCCATTACATCTGCTTTTACTTCTTCCACTGAAACCTTGAACTCCTCAAAGTCATTCATGGTGGTTGGAATCAACTGCTTTTAAACTTTTGTTAAATGTTGGCATTTTGATCTTTTTCCATGAATCAGCAGTGTTCTTAATAGCATCTTGAATGGTGAATTCTCTCCAGAGTTTTTCAATTTACTTTGCCCAAATCCATCAGGGGAATCATGATCTATGGCAGCTATAGCCTTATGAACTGTATTTCTTAATAAGACTTGAAAGTCAGAATTACTCCTTGATCCACAGGCTGCAGAATGGATATTGTGTTAGGAGGCATGCGAACAACATTAATCTCATTGTACATCTCTATCAGAACTCTTGGGTTCATGACCAGGTAGATTGCCAATGAACTGCAATGTTTTGAAAGAAATTTTTTTTTCAGTAGGTTTCAACAGTGCGCTTAAAATATTCAGCAAACAATGTTATAAACAGATATGCTGTCACTCAGGCTTTGTTGTTCCATTTATAGAGCACAGGCAGAATAGATTTAACATAATTTTTAAGGGACCTAGAATTTTTGGGCTAGAAAATGAGCACTGGCCTCAACTGAAAGTCACCAGCTCACCAATTGCATTAGCCCCTAACAAGAGAGTTAGCCTGTCCTTTGAAGCTTTGAAGCCAGGCATTGACTGCTCTCTAGCTATGAAAGTCCTAAATGGCTGTCCTTCCAATTTGCTTGTTTCGTCCACATTGAAAACCTATTGTGTAGTTTAGACACTTTCATTAATTATCTTAGCGAGACCTGGCTAAGTTGCTGGAGCTTCACTTGGAACTTTTATGTTATAGAAATGGTATTTTTCCTGACCTCTACTGGCTTCAAACATATTTCTGTATTTTCTTCACCTCTCTCAGCCTTAATAGAACTGAAGAGTTAGGGCCTTGCACTGGATTAGGTTTTGGCTTAAGGGAATATTGTGGCTGGTTCGATCTTTTATTTAAATCGCTAAAACTTTCTCCATCAACAATAAGACTGTTTTGCTTTCTGATCATTTGTGTGTTCTCTGGAGTAGCAGTTTTTATATTCTTCAAGAACGTTTACTTTTCATTCACAACTTGACTAAATGTTTGGTGCAAAAGGCCCCGCTCTCGGCCTGTCTTAGCTTAAGACATATACTCCTTACAAACCTTGATTATTTCTGGCTTTTGATTTTAAGTGAGAGATGTATGACTCTTTCTCTCTCTTGAACACTTAGATGTTTCTGTAGGGTTATAGATTTGCCTAAGTTTAATATTGTTGTGTGTGAGAGAATAGAGAGGTCAAGAAGAGGGAGAGAGATGGAAGAATGACCAGTTGGTGAAGCAGTCAGAACACACACAATATCAATTGTTTGCCCTTTTATATGGCACAGTTCATGGTGATGCCCCCAAATTACAACAGCAATATGAAAGATCACTGATCATAGATCACCATAATAATACAATAAATATGAAAAATTTTGAAATATTGCAAGAATTATCAAAGTGTTAACACAGAGACACAAAGCGAACCCATGCTGTTAGAAAAATGGCACCAATAGACTTGTTGGTGTGGGATTATCAAACCCTCAATTTGTAAAAAATGCAATATCTGTGAAGTACAATGAAGTGAAGTGCAATAAAATGAAGTGTGCTTGTACCTTGGCTTTAATGCAGTGAGACTCATTTTGGACTTCTGATCTCCAGAGCTATAAGATAATCAATATGTAGCCTTTTAAGCCAAGTTTGTGGTATTCATTACAGGAGCCATAGAAAACTAAGATAATGTGTAAAGAGCCTAGCACAGTGCTTGGTAAATAATTGAATACAATGTTACTGTGCTTCTAACCTTTTTCCATATTTTTGGGTGATCTTCTATCCTACCCTCCCACAAATATTTCTCCTGCAAAATTTGCCCTAAAATAGAACTTAGTCTGACCACTTGAGTTGGGATTCTGATATTTTCATTTGTGCAGAGGGAGAGAGAGATAAACTCAGCATCACTTGGACCATGAGCCAGTCAACATTTTCTGTAATGGGCTAGTTAGTATATTTTAGGCTTTGTGGTTCATATGATTTTTGTCTGAACTACTCAACTATAAAAGTAGAGCAGGAAGGGAGCCAAAAGCAATATGTAAATGAGTGTGCCTGTGTTCCAATAAAACTTTATTTACAAAAATGGGCAGTGACCTGCATTTTATCTGTAGTTTATTGATCCATGATTTATACTCTTGCTCTTACTGTTTCTCTTCGCCTTCACACAAGGTAATTCTTTCAAGGTTAAGGTGAGAAATAAAGGTGAATCCAATCCTCCCATCACTGTAGTCATTCAGAAGACTTCTCTGCTTGTTGTATCTATTTCATCTGTGAGTTGGAAATCATAATAAAACTGATGACTATAATAGCCACAGTCATCATGTAATCACTATAATTTATAGGACAATAGAGAAAGGGATTTTTATCTTCTGAAACCCTACGCTAGGCCACAAGGCCATCTGGATTATTTATTTATCTCTATAGGTGCAGACTCTGCTACTTCAAAAGGAATCACCATTTATCAGAAATTTGCTAACTTGAAATCCTTAAGGTGCCATGTTCTGATTTCTAAAAACATAAAATACTCCGAATGCCCGTTTGAAAGACAGTTAGAAAGGGAGAATATATTAGAAACTCCTTTCAAGGTCTTAATTTCTCCTCCTTGGGTTGAGCAGTTTCAATACTTCTGTACTTTGCTTTTTGTCTGTTACCTGTTTCCACATGCTGTGTCATTTGCCTTAAAATGTGACTGTAATCTGAGCCCAGGGTCCTGCTGCACAGGGAGGCATTATTGATTTCTTGGAGAGTAGCAAGAAGACTTGCAATGTTGCTGTTAAACGTGGCTGACAGCTTGTGACATCTAATTTACTGTAATGAAATCATGGGGTTCTCTAGCTCTCAGTCCTGGAGGAGAGGTGAAAGGTCATGAAAGTGAGGACCCTAAGCAGCCAGGCATGAAGGGTAGTTCATTCCCACAGTTCAGTCTCATTCTGAAAGGAGATTAGGTAAATGCTTCTGCTCTGAGTTAACCAGATGGTCTTCTCAGCAAATGAGGAATTATAAATGTCTAATCGTGACTGTGAGGGTTACAATTAAATTGCACAATCAGGAAACCTTATTTTTCGTTCCATTTTGAAGCCTTACAGATTGTTGTGAATATTAAACATAGAAAATTTTCTTTATTCATGAGAATATTTTAAGTCCATCTTTTCAATTAGCTGTTAAGTCTCTTTTCCAATAATCTTTGTTAAGCTGTGCAGCGCTTTGAGAGGTTTTGAAGTCTATTAAACCCAGTTCCTGCTTCACTGCCACGCTTTCTGTTTTTTTCTTTGTGCGTGACTGTTATGAGGAAGAAACAAACTGAAGCTGATAATGGGATTTTCTTTAGACTCAGTGACTTTCATGGTTCCCTACAGCCTCTGGTACGCATTCAGCTCAAGTAACCTTGATCCGCATCTTCCCTGAGTGGCTTACAACCTCTCTTTCCTCAATATATAACGAGTGAGATGTTATGATAAACAACTAGGAATTTTTCAGCATAATATTATGTTTTTCTATTTATATTCCTATACATGTAGTTGGTATTCTGATTGGGTCTTTGAGGCACAAAATGGTTGCTTTATTATATAAGAAAGTTGAATAAAATTCACCATATATTTTATACTAAAGACTGTTTGTTTAGAACTTTAAAAAACTAGTATAGTCCTTTGGAGGAGTGCTGGAATAAATATTCGTATAAACTGCTTTTTATTTTCAGTGCTATCATTGCTTTTCTTATAGTAACTATGACCCATTTACTCTCTGAATCTCAGTTTCTTTGTCCTGAAATGGACCTAGTAGTTGTCACAAGAGGAACCAGTGGCCCCGATTCAGTCTTTCCTGAAAGTCGCCCGCTGATGCCCCACTTCAACTGTAGGGCCCAGGTGAATGAGAAGCGAAAGCGTTGGGTGGCCTCAAACACCTTGGTCTTCCTGTACTGGAGATCCAGACTCTCCCTTACGGGGCACCAAGGAATAACAGTTGAGCCAACAAAGGTGACTGTGATATCCTTAGTTTATTAATTCAGGTTTCAGATGCAAATTGATCCTAACTTAACATTACTAAACACTCAGCAAATCAAGAATGCAGTATCACCCCTCAACTGGAAATGGAGTCATTACAAAATGTATTGAGATGAAATAAAAGTGGTACTTGTCACAGGGAGACTTACAGTTTGCCTAAACGTCACAAAAAGTAAAGGATTAGCAAACTTCCATTTCCCATTTTGGCAGACTAAGTAATTTATACGAGTTCTCCACTGAGCACAGATATAACATCTGGAAATACTCTGAGAACATCTGCTTGGAGGCATTAAATTCTGAATAACATAGTGAAGGGTGATCTAGCCAGGATCTGCAGGTGAGAGCAGCCTGGGCAGGTTGAGGGTGCTATGCCCTCGGGGCTGGGTGTGAACTGGCACTCCACAGGTCCCTGCAGAAGACTCGGCCTCAGAGTGGTATCATTCCAGTCCCTGAAATTGAACTAAAGTGATCCCTAAGTGATAGTGGCCCCAGGAACCTGGCTGCAGGAAAATTAAATCTTGGTGGAAATATCATCCTGGTTTCATCTGTTTTGTGAGATTTTCCAAAAATATTTATTAAAAATGTTCAGTAAAAAATAAAAGATAATACAAACGAGTAGGATAATGTGAACAAAACAGAGCTAAAAATAGCA
>PVJD01017828.1:0-16340 GCA_004026545.1 Mormoops blainvillei | reverse complement strand
AGGAAGAAATTACTACCCTTTGAGAAAGCATGGATAGAACTGGAGAGCATTATGCTAAGTGAAATAAGCCAGGCAGTGAAAGACAGATACCATATGATCTCACCTATAAGTGGAACCTAATCAACGAAATAAACAAGCAAGCAAAACATAACCAGCAGCATTGAAATAAAAACAAACTGACAGTAACCAGAGGGGAGGAGGGAGGGGAATAATTGAGGAAAAGGAGGGGAAGTATCATCAAGGAACATGCATAAAGGACCCATCAGCACAGTCAAATGGGGGAAGGATTGAGGGTGGGAGGTGGGGATGAGTGGGAATGGGTTGCTGATGTGGGGATAATGGAATATGTTGCATGGTGGATGGGATAAAGGGAGAAAAAAATGAGACAACTGGAATAGTATAATCAATAAAATATAGCAAAATAAAGAATAAATAATTAAGATGTATTATTTACTATGATCTTCCATTTTGGGGGGGCATAACATATAGTCTCTGATTCTCTGGTATTCTTAAATTTAAATTTAACCAAAAATGTGCCTTCATGAAGTTCTTCTAGCAGGGTGCTACTCAGAACATGCTGTAGATTAGGCTCCTCAACTTATACCTTTAAGAGAAATTGTTAAAGGGCTGGGGGGAAGGAAGGTAGTGTTTCTGAGAGTAATTTGATGATTGGAATTCAATGACTGGAAAAAGAGAAGTCTATACATGTATTTCAGAATAAATTATTTTCCAGAAAAAGTACGTTTCATGGCTTTAGTTGTTTCCTAATTCAGGCATGTAGGAGGGCGAATAAAATGATCTAATGGGTGTCTTCTGTCACTAGTATGAATGTAATTTTAAAGCAAAATATACAAGCTAAAAATTAAGCTATAAAACAGCAACTAGTTCTGATTTGTTGTAATCAATTTAGAGCTATAATCTTAAAAAAGGAAAACTTTTTTATTGTAAGATAATAACCAAGAAAACGAGAATGTGTCATTTTTGCTTCAAAAAAATATGGATAAGAATAATATTTGGGTTAACCTATATTAGAGACGTTATGAATTTTTGAACTATGAATAAATAATGCAAATGGTAGCTAATATTTATGAGTGCTACTTGGTATCAGGAATTGTTCTAAGTTTCTACACATCATGTTTAACTCATTTAATCCTCATAATGGTACCATTAAGTCTATATGTAGATTCATCCTATGTTACAGATGCAGAATCCAAGACACAGAAAGGTCACATAAGTTGACTGAAAGTCATGTGGCTAATAAACAGCAGAACATGGCTGTGAGTTCAGGTAGTCTGGCCCAAGAATTCAGGTTCTTAGCATAATGACAATACATGTGCTGAGCACTATGAATTAGTAGGTAAAAGTGGGAAAACAGTCAAAGAAAATCTTAGAATGTTGAATTTAACAACATTAGTGAAGAATCCTGTAGCAGTGTTCATAAGAAACTGTCATATAAGAAGGATCAAGAACATAGCATTGGCCAATGATGTGAGGACTAGTTGAGAAGTCAGGAGACACAAGATTAAAAAACACTATAAAATGAAAGTGGGATAAATGCCTTATATGTTTCTTTTCAGCGCAGTGCTCTGTTAGTGCTATGATTTTTCATAGCCTCTTCCAATAACAGGTACTTAAAAAGTCACGAATCACAAATGAAGTTATGGAATATAAGAAGGGAAAGAGAGGACTGTTTTAATGTAAAAGAGGAAATAATTTGATGTTAGGATTATGGGGAAAACACACTTCTGTTGTAGACCAAAATTGAAGAGAACACATTATTAAGAATTTAGTTATTTGAAACGATAAGCAGGAGATCCAAGATGGTGAAGGACTAACTAGAAGCTAAACTAACCTGCTCCCAGGACCAATCTGGAATTACAACTAAATTGTAGAGAAAAAATCCTGAATAGCCAACTGAACACTAGCTGGATAGAAGCCTTATAACCATGGACAGACAGAAGAAACCACTTCACCACAATGTGACTGGGAGGGAGTGTGGAGAGATGGGATGGTTGGCTGTATTCCCATGGATGGCAATTGAAGATCTGAAGGGATATTTCAGCAGCCAGGGTATTCCCCTGAGAATTGAGGCGTCCAAACCCCAAGCTGGGCTCCTCAGCCTACAGTACCAGAGCCATAAAGGAAGGCAAATAATATTCAGCTGTGAAATGCAGCAGGGTTGTCTGCCAGGGAGATATGGCTGGAGACTCAGAGAGCTTCTTAAAGGGACAACAGACAAAATTTCATTTGCAGTCACTTACCCTGGGCTCTGGTGGGGGAGAGCAGAGTGGACTAGAGATGCTTGAGGAGAGTTTGGAACTAGTGGCTACTAGTGGGGAGTGAACTGAAGGAACATCCACCAGGATCCCTGTACTGTCATTCCCCATACTGCAAGGAGCTAAATTTCTCAGGCAGTGTGCTCCTGTCAAAGTGTCATCACCCTGAGGGGAAGCAAGAGCCCCACCCACAGGAATTACTCTGCCCCACCCTATAAAGCTTAAGCCAAGCTGCTGATTACAGCTTGGTTAGTTTGACAACTGATAAGTTCAATGGCTGATTAATTTAACAACTAAGATAGAAAACACAAAGAAGCAGCCAAAATGGGAAGACAAAGAAACAGGCCCCAAATGAAAGAACAAGAGAATTCTCTAGGAGAAAAACTAGGAGAAATGGGGGCAAGAAAAGCCAAAAAAAGATTGGGTAGCAGTACATATATCTAACAAAATGGACTTTATAACCAAGGCTATTGTGAGAGACAAAGAAGGACACTATATAATGATAAAGAGAACATCCAATAAGAGGATATAGCCCTAGTAAACATTTACATACCCAGCAAAAGAGCACAATTTATCAGATAGAGATTTTAGAGTATTGGTTATAAGGATATACAAAAGCATGGAAAAAGACATAAAAACCATAAAAAAGGACCAGCGAGAAATAAAGAATGCAATATCCGAAATAAATAATATATTGGAAGGAATAAACAGTAGGTTAGATGAAGCAGAGGATCGAATCAGTGATTTGGAAGACAGGATAGAAAAAAATACCCAGGCAGAGTAGCAAAAAGAAAAATGCATTTTACAAAATGAGGAAAGTTTAAGAAATATTTTGGACAACATGAAGCAGAACAACATCTGCATCATGGGAATGCAGAAGGAGAAGAGAGTAAGCAAGGGATTGAGAAGCTATTTGAAGAAATAATGACCAAAAACATCCCTAATCTGGCAAAGGAAAAAGATACAAGTCCAGGAAGCTTAGAGAGTCCCAAATAAGTTGGACCTAAAGAGGCCTACACCAAGACACATCATAATTAAAATGACAAGGCTTAAAGACAAGGAGAGAATCCTAAAAGCCACAAGAGAAAAACAAGTAGTTACCTACAAGGGAGCACCAATCAGACTGTCAATTGATTACTCATCAGATACATTTCAAGCCAAAAGGGAGTAGCGTGAAATATTCAAGTTTATGAAAAACAGGACCTATAAACAAGACTACTTTACCCAGCAAGGCTATCATTTAAAATCAAAGGAGAAATAAGGAGATTCCCAGACAAGAAAAAGCTAAAGGAGTTTGTTAACACCAAACCAGTACTGCAATGAATGTTAAAGGGCTTGTGTTAAGAAGGAGAAGAAAAAGAGAGAAAAAATAACAGAGGAAAACAGCCTAACAGTAAATTGGCATTGCATACATATCTGTCAATATTCACCTTAAATTTAAATGACTAAATGCTCCAACCAAAAGACATAGGGTAGCTGAATGGATAAGGAAACAAGATCCATATACGTGCTTCCTCCAAGAGACACTTCTCAGATTAAAAGATACATGCAGACTAAAAGTAAAGGGATGGAAAAGACAAAAAAAGCTGGGGTAGCAGTACATATATCTAACAAAATAGACTTTACAACCAAGGTTATTGTGAGAGACAAAGAAGGACACTACACAATGATAAAGGGAACATCCAATAAGAGGATATAGCCCTAGTAAACATTTACACACCCAGTAAAAGAGCACATAAATATGTAAAGCAAACCTTAATAAACATTAAGGGAGAGATCTACAGAAATAGAGTCATAGTTGGGGATTTTATCAACCCATTGACTTCAAAGGATAGATCTTCCAGACAGAAAATCAACAAGGAGAGAGAAGGCTTAAATGATACACTAGATCAAATGTATTTAATTGATATCTTCAGCCATTTTACCCCAAAGCAGCAGAATATATCTACTTTTCAAGTGCACATAGAACTTTTTCTAGGATAGACCATATTTTAGGACACAAAACAAGTTTTAATAAATTTAAGAAGTTTGAAATCATATCAAGCATTTTCTCTGACCACAATGCTATGAAATTAGAAATCAATCACAAGAAGAACACTGAAAAACATACAAAGACATGGAAGCTATATAATGTTGTTAATCAATGAATGGGTCAACAAGAAAGAAATCCAAAGATACTTTGAAAAAATGAAAAGGAAGAGACAACAATCTAAAATCTGTGGGAAACTGAGAAAGCAATCCTAAGAGGGAAATTCATAGCATTACAGGCTTATCTCAAAACAAAACAAAACAAAACAACCCTCAAATAAATAATCTAACTTCACACTTTAAGGAATTTAAAAAAGAATGACAAACAGAGCCCAAAGGAAGAAGAAGGAAGGAAATAATAAAGATCAGAGCAGAAATAAATGAAATAAAGTAAAAAAAAAAATCAGTGAACCCAAGAGCTGGTTCTTTTAAAAGATAAACAAGATTGACAAACAACCTTTATCCAGACTCATCAAGAAAAAAAAGAGAAAGGACCCAAATAATAAAATCAGAAATGATAGAGGAGAAATAACAACTGACACCAAAAAAATACAAAGGATTGTAAGAAAATATTATGAACACCTATATGCCAACAAACTAGGCAACCTGGATGAAATGGATAAATTCCTAGAAACATACAATCTCCCAAAACTAAATCAGGAAGAATAAGAGCATCTGAATAAGCACATTTCACCTAGTGAAATTGAAGCAGTAATCAAAAAAAAAAAATCCCAACAAACAAAAACCCTGGACCAGATAGCTTCTCAGGGGAATTTTACCAAACATTCCGAGAAGAACTAACCCTGCCCTCAAACTATTTCATAAAATTCAAGAAGAAGGAAGGTTCCCAAACTCATTTTACAAGACCAGCATTATCCTAATTCCAAAACCAGATAAAGACACTGCAAAGCAAAAAAAAATTATTGGCCAATATCTCTGATGAACATAGATGCTAAAATCCTCAACAAAATATTCAAAACCAAAATACAGCAATGCATCAAAAAGATCATACACCATGATCAAGTGAGATTTATTCCCAGAACACAAGGTTGGTACAGCATTCACAAATTAATAAATGTGATTCAGCACATAAACAAAATGAAGGACAAAAACCACATGATCATATCAATAGATACAGAAAAAGCATTTGATAAAATCCAGCACACATTTATTATAAATACTCTTAGCAAAGTGGAAAAAGCTCATACCTAAACATAATAAAGGTCATATATGACAAACCCACTGCAAGCGTCATACTCAATGGGCAAAAACTACATTGTTCCCCTTAAGATTGAGAACAAGGCAGGGATATCCGCTTTAACCTCTCTTATTCAACACAGTAATGAAAGTCCTAGTCACAGCAATCAGACAAGAAGAAGAAATAAAAGGCATGCAAATTAGAACAGAAGTAGTAAAACTGTCTTTATTTGCAAATGGCATAATTCTATACATAGAGAACCCCAAAGATTCTACCAAGAAACTACTAGAACAGATAAATGAATTCGGCAAAGTAGCAGGACACAAAATTAATATCCAGAAATCACTTGCATTTTTATATGCCAATAACAAACTAACAGAAAGGGAAATCAAGAAAACAATCCCTTTCACAAATGCTTCAAAAAGAATACAACACCTAGGAATAAACCTAACCAAGGATGTAAAAGACCTATATTCAGAAAATTATAAGACACTGAAGAAAGTAATTGAAGATGCAAATAAATGGAAGGACATACCATGTTAATGGATAGGAAGAATTAACATCATTAAAATGTTCATGCTGCCCAAAGAAATCTATAGATTTAATGCAATTCCTATTAAGATTCCAATGATGTCTTTCGCAGAACTAGAATATTCCAAAAATTTATATGGAACCACAGAAGGCCCCACATAGCAACAGTGATCCCTTGAAAGAAGAGCAAAGTTGGAGGAATTATTCTACCTAATATCAAACTGTTCTATAAGATCACAGTAATCAAAAAAGCATGGTGCTGGCATAAAAACAGATACATAGATCAATGGAACAGAATAGAGAGACCACAGATAAACCCACACCAAGTAGTAATCCATTGTGTAAATGTACCACAGCTTTTTTATCCCTCATTTACTGATGGGCACTTGGATTGCTCCTACATCTTGGTTATTGTAAATAATACCACAAAGAACATAGGGGTGCACATGTTCTTTCAAATCAGTGTTTCAGGTGTCTTCAGATATATTCCTACAAGTGGAGTCAGTGGGTCATAAGGCAGTTCCATTTTTAATTTTTTGAGGTAACTCCATACTGCTTTCCACAGTTGCTTCAACAAAATAGAAACAGACTCAGATACAGAGAACAGACTGACAGCTCTCAGATGGTAGGTGCTATGTGGGTTGAGTGAAAAAGGTAGAGGGATTAGGCAAAGAAAAAAGATTTATGGACACAAGAGTATGGTGACGACTAGAGGGAAAAGGGACAGGGATGGGGGAGGTAGGAAAGTGTAAAGGGGTGATAAATGGTGACGGAAAGAGACTTGGCTTGGGGTGGTGAACATGCAACACAACATACAGATGATGTATTACAGAATTGTACCCCTCAGTTTTATATAATTTTATTAACCAATGTCAGCCCAATAAATCCAGTAAAATGATCATCTGCCTTGTGGATTATATCTATATGTCATCAGTGCACTTATTATAGTCATCTCTTGCCCTTGTAACCTATACATATAATAAAGCAAGGCTATAACTTTTTCACCTCAATATCTCCAGCATTTAACATTCTAGCTGACGTATAGTAGGTGCTAGCACATATATTTAAATGATGCACTTAAATGAAGTAGAAATATTAATTTTAACCCTAAATATTATGGGCCACATAATGAGACTGCACAGCTTAGATGCACTTGTTTTTAGGCCAATAAATATATAAGAGTTTTTTTTCAGGCTTTGTTCCCAAGAGGCAGATGCTGTAATGGAGCCTGTGGTGCAGTGTATTTATTAGTAGTCAGCACCTGTGGAAGGTCAGGGAGAAGCAAGCTTGGGCAGAAAGAGAAGTGGAGTTGACGGACCTTCATCAGCCCAGTAAACAGCTCTGGGGCCAGGTTTGCCCACTAACACTATCTTTCATAAGGCTAAGATAGCCAGGCTCTTATACCCCCACCTCTATGACTCATTGGATATGAGCCACCCCTGGGAGAGCATGCCCTTTGGCGAGATGACTCTGCGGGGACTGACATAGTCCCTGAAGAAACTGACAGCTAAGGCAACAAATTCTTTCCGTGGTTCTCATCCATGTTCACCAGAGTAGTCAAATTTAAAATGTTCTGTCTACCACATGAGAAGATAACATTTATATTTGAGGGCACAGGATGACTTTAATCAATGAGAAATTTGGAATTACATTGACAATCAAATTAAAGAAAAGATCTATGCTGTTACAGATTTATGGTAGAATATACAGTGCCAAAACTCTTCATTAATATAATGAAGACTTACAGGAAGATATTGGTTTGCTGGTATGTGATGTAATTTTCTCATGAAATACTGTCCTTCAGCAAGTAGTTGCTGGGTACTTGTTTGTGCATTGAAACAGATGTTATTAAGCAAAGCAATCTTCTGGGGGTATAATGATACAGCTATGCACAGAACCTCTTTTCCCAAATCCAACCTTCTCCACTATTCTAGCTTGGAAGGTAATGAGCATGTCTGTCCACCAGGACATGTCTGTGTCTGATTCATGAAGAAGGCAATGTCAGCAGAATATGGTTTCCCTTTCTTATCTAAGCCTTCTCAATCCCTTGGTCCCCATGCATTTGGTGTTCCATCTTGGGCATCTCTCTTGCTCAAGTATATATGTTTTATAGGCCCTGGAAGAAGTGACCAAAAGCAAATCTATGCATTATTTCTCCAAGGTTACAAGGAAGCAATCAACCTAAACAGTTCCCTGGTCATAATGGGTGTGCGGCCTGCTCTACCTAATACAAAATAATATGCTGGATGGATTAGCAAACACTTGAGTTTAGTAGAAAATCAACCATAATTTTCTCAGGACTTAGAAGGATTGATTTGTCCTTCTAAGTTTCTAGAGAAAGTTCCAGAGCTTACATAAATGAGACTTAGGAGACTGGTCTGGGAAGCTGAGATATCAATTCAGTCCATAAATCCCTCTATCTTCCAGTGCAGTGTAAACTCATTACTACTAAATTCTTATAAATGATGAGGATAAGATCAGTTTATAAGAGGTTTACCCTCCACCATCATGGATTATCATACACATTTTTGGAATGTAAACTACTAAGATTATAGCATACTTTAGTGTGCCTTTATTCATGCATAGTAAATGATGAAGACGGGTAAACATTCCTTAGGCATTCCAGCAGTAACATTTTTAACCCATCAATGTTTTCATTTGGTTCTCTCTCAGTCCTTAAGGGTACATTAAAATAAGGCTGAATATGTTTAATTTTTAAAAGATATAATGTAAATTCCATAGTAGCTTCAAATCCAATAACATATAAATTCTCTTAATTCCAAGGGCTATTTTTAGGTCTTTAGGGAAAATATAGCTTTTTTTCCCCTTTCTCAGTTTCAATAAGCCCCACTTAAATGTGATTGTTTCGCCACACATTTTTCCAGTTCATTCTCCATATTCAGCATCCAAGATACCAAAAAGAGTGAGGATCCTTTCACTGGTAGGGGAAATGAAGCACTCATGGCTGTGGAGCAGGATGCCTAGGTTATAGTTCCAAATACAAGACTAAGTATGAGACTTTGGGAAAGTTTCTGAATTTCTTCAGGCCTCCATTTGCTCATCTATTTAGGGAAAAAAGAGAAATGGATGCTTTTTAATGGTCCTCCCAATGTCACTGTTCCATGATTCTCTAATGTTACAAGAATATTCTGCTCATTTTCATGAGGAAAGCTTTGACAATAGACCATGTAATGGGATTTGAAAGGAATATTTTCTCGGGCTTCCAGGGAATTTGGAAAATATGAGTCGTATAGCTACAACCTCTAGTCCCAAACCAGGAGTAAGGAAATAAATACTGGAATTTGGCGCATGTGACTCTCAAAGCAAATTGAGTTTTCAAAACCAGAAACAGATATTTTAAGGCTAGAAATATTATTTCCGCTTTTTGATTAGTGACATGAAAGAATAGCTATAAATGTGACCAGCGGTTAATACTTTCACTACCAGTTAAGAATTATTACCATATAACTTAGGTATTAAATTTATTTTATGACAAAATTTTTCTTCACGTAATAATCGAAATTACTGTTGCTTATTTGCCTTCAGAATGAGACAACGTCCAATTGAGTGCACTTCCTGGCTCTGTCACAATGAAGGTTAAGATTAAAGTCTAGGGTTAATACCATTAGTTTTTTTCTGTTCCAAAGCTGCAAATACAAATTTAACCCTGCTGGCTTTATAAAAAAATGTGTGAAAGCTATGCCAAAGAGTTTATAAAACCATCAGGAAAAGTAATTCACAGGTTGGCTGTACTAACAGTGGGGTGCAATGGTATCTCTGGTGAACCATGACAGCATAGTATCAAGTTTGGCCCAGAAAATGACTTGCCAGTCTGGGTCAGTGTTGAGATGCCTAAAGCAGACATAACACTATGCTAGCACCATGAATATTCTCATAGTGCTCAGGAGTACCATTGAACCTGAAGCACTACATGGCCAGTGACCCAGAAACCATTGTTAGTGAACTATTTGTCCTTCTGGTTCTTCAGACTTCATTTATGACTACTATTCTCTTCTGAGAAAAGTGAAGGGGTTAAAAAGGAGATGACGTCTCTATTTCTTTTCATAGTGCCTAAGGCAGCTGTGCCCATTCAATAAACTAAATTATGAGGCTAAAAGCCAAATTTCTTAACCTCTACCACCCTAGTACATTGATTTCAAAATGTGTCCCCACCGTGCATTCTGGAACCCTATCTCTCTCTTTTTTCTGGACCCTCCCACATACACACAACATAGGGATACATCAAAGTAGGATATTTAGTAGGAAAAAACAATACTTACAGTCAAAATTTTGATGACACTCTCTTTTTATTTCACAATATGGGAATAATTCAACTTTTGAGTCTCAAAGACCAAAATATATTTAAACCAAATGTTCAGAGGATGAGCCAGGCCACTATCTTGGCAGCATGCTTCACATGGCCAAATGGATGTTGGAGAAAAATGCCCACAGCATGGCTGAAGCTATAGCATACCCCAAAATAGATTCATACATGGTTGTCTAATTTGCATGCATGAGTATAGTGCATTCTCCATGCCATCAGTACATATATGCCTTTTTCAAAGTCAGTGCAGGATCCGTATTTGTGCAGGTCTTTCAAAGTCTGCTCCCTTATAAAATTTTACCATAATTTATCTGAGAGAGTCTTCAGGTTACAGATTCTTTATGCCACATTTACTTCCCTAAAGTCATTTCTGAATAGTAATTACAACTATCAGGAGTTCCAGTCTCACACAAAAGAATCTGTTTGTTAATAATTTGAATGTCAGTTAGCTGGCTGTGAGTACACCTGACTAAACATATACACATGCTTGGTGCCTGGAATTTCAAATTGGGAATATTTAGCAGCAATGGCAACTTTAGACCAAATGAAAAGATAAACAAAAACCAGATGATGTCCCAGAAAGAACTGTGCTGTCCTGCTTTCCAAAGCAAATGCTTCCCTAATCTGCACCAAATAGTGACAGCCTGACCCACTCTTGCCTGGGGGCCCACTTTTCCCACTAATGCTGAATTATTAGAAACCCAAACAACATTCAGCACCAAGAGGGAAAATGTCTGAATCTGAAAAGGAAGGCAAAAGATATTGTACCAGGGAAAGGAGACAGGAATGGACAACAAGTTCTCAGAGTATCTCTCTCTGTTAACAAGCATGTAGAGTCTTTATTACTAGAATATGCAGAATCCTGTGGGAATTTAGGCATCTTTTTTTCTTTCCTTAACTCTTTTCTTGCCAGTCCTTTCCTGGCTAATTGAGCTGCCTTGTTCAGAGGGTGGAGGTTGTCTCATCCAGAAGACACTCAATAGCAGGTCTCAGGAGCCACATTCCTCACAGTGGCAGGAGAGGATGTACCGGTAGGTGGCCGTGAGTCTGATGCCTCCTGAGCAGCGCAGCCTCAATGCTTTCAGCTTGGAGGTCTGGGGCCTACAGCAGTGACAGGAAGAGCGGAAGGGCTGCTTGAGGACAGTGCTGAAGGACACCAAGGGCTCGGACCGTGATGCCTGGCTGCAGTGCCCTTCACACCTAGCCAGAAGCACCATCTAGGGAGAAAAGAGAAGTGGTTACCCTACGGGAGATGCCAAAACCCCAGCCAGGTAGCACAGACTTCTTTATAAAAGCCTAACACTCTTTGCCAATTCCTGCTGGATTAAACTAGTGTCTCTCAACTTTGGTTGCACTTTGGAATCATCTGGTAAAACTTATTTTTTAAATGTCAACACCCAGGCCATGGTTCAAACCAAATGACTTAAAATCGTTGAAGATAGAGCCAGACTTTTGTGGTTTTCAAAGTTCCTTAGGTAACTGAAGTGCACTGAGAGTTTAGAACAATTGAAAGAGGACTACCACCTTGATGTGCGAATAAAAATCAAAGAACAAAAGAAATTTCTTCAGACAGGTGAGAGTCTATCATTTGCCTAATTCCAATTCTACCAGTCTCAAAATGCAGAAAGTCATTCCAAATTAAAATCAGGGAGTAAAGAATAACTATATTAAAAAAAGAATTCCTCATGCGAAGGGACTTGCTAAACAAAAGGAATTTAGTTTCTGAAGAAGAAAAAAAGGGTGATCTGAGTATACTTAGGAAAAAAATATACTAGTTACAACTTGAAACAAGAGTATTAAATAATAATGGGCTACACTTTGGGCCCTGGAATGGCACTTCTGGCCTTATACATTGAGGGAACCTAAGATTTGTGCAAACACCTTTTCAGAGTCATTTAGGCCAAATATTAACTCATTCTAACCACCTCTATTTCCAAAGGTAAGTTAGTATGATAATAAAGCTTGGACTGAAATAACAGAGGACATGTGCTCTCTATAATGGCTCAATGTGGTTTCAATAAACAGACTTCTTTAAGACTCTGACACCAACTACCAAAGTTATTCCAAGAACAATGGAAAGAAGCACACACTCAATATTTTATATACAGATTAAGGGAACATAGCAGAGGCTCATAAATCCTGCTGTCCTAGGAGTGGCAGTCATAGGTGGGGTAGCGTGGGCAGCTTGATTCTATTTGGTGGGGTACAGAGGGTGAATAGAACCTGAGATTATGGGTCTATGTTTATGTGGGAAGGCCTGGTTTGATGGATTTCATATTAAGTGATGGAGAAAAAGTTTCCCTATAATTCCAGAACCAACAATAAGAACATAAAATTGAAGTTATTTAAATAAAAGATTAAAAGTTATGTATGTACATGAAACCATTTGACATTTACTCCATGATATTTTATGAATTGGCAGCTGTTATTAAAACACACCAGCTATTACCTTTAAAATTATCCTATAGGAAAGAATTAAATACCCAAGGATTAAAAGAAAGGAATGGCCTGCCCATCTTTCCAAAAGGAAGAGAAGCTAAATTCTACTAATTATAGATCATTACCTGAGAAGATGCTGGGATGAATCCAACAATCTTTTAGCAACCAATAAGAGAATATGAAACACTAGGAAACAACCAGCAGGGCTTGGTGCAGATAAACTAGACAAAACCTACTGATATATTTTTTCTGAAAGATCAGAGCAGAGAGAAAAAGGCAGTTATAAACTGTTTTGGCTTTATTAAAACTTTGATTTTATCCTACCTGCTCTTCACATTGATAGGTGAAACAAACATGATCCGAAATACACTTTGAGAGATTATGCCATAGTTAGTGGTACCAGGGCCAATCCTCGGTGCAGACTCTACCCCTCTAATGAAAGAGAGAGAGAGTCCAAAAGCTTTCCCAGTCCCTTCCCCACACATTTATCACTACATGGGAAGAGTTCCTTGACATCTCATTTTGAAGTAGTGTTCAATTTACTCATCTCTAATGCAGGTTATCTATTAGGAAGATCAAACAGTTATTTAAAGAATCACCTCCCAAAATGGAGTCTTTAGAGATGCAGTTTCAGTCTGGATGGATATAGTGAACCTGTGCCAACAGACTTAATTCAGAAGCAAAGGCATGGTGGTGCATCATGTCCAAATGATATGCATACAGGTGAACCAAATGTAGACCTTGAATGCCCAGGCAATTAGCCTTGGTCTGTAAAATGACAAAGTCAACAATGTAGGGCCATTTGTAGAAGGACTAACCTGATAGTGATTTCACTAAAAGTTTTCAGGGTCTCAAGCTCTACCTTCAGCTCATTCTGATGGACAAGAACTCCAGCACTGAAGACCCTGGAGCCACCTCCAATGGGCCCCTCTTCCTCAGGAGCTGGACTTTCTGGGCAAGGAGAATGCACAGATGTACAATAAACACCGTCAGTGGTTGCCCCAGCCTTCAGAATAAAATTCAAAATCCTGAGCAGGCATTAGGGCCCTCTATGACTCAGATTTCACATTATCTTTCCAGTCTTACAACTGTTCTCAATCTCATCACCAACTCCCTATTCTGATTAAGCGTAATTACTTAGGAGTTCATGGAACTATAGTGAATTTCCTTGTTTCTTGCTTTTGCTCATGTCTTTCCTCTTTCAGGAATGCCCTTTCCTCCTAGCTCTGCTTAATGAAATCCAAACTGCCCTCCATTGCCAAATTCAAATGTTCTCTCCTTGAAGAAGAGACTATGGAACAGTTATTGGTCCCTCAATATTCTCAACACACACATACATGCAAATCCCCTCTCCAAGAGATTCACATTATATAGATCTTACCTCAAAGCTGAAAACTATATTAAAATGTAGTTGTGTTTTGTGTATGTATGTTGGATATATAAAGTGGGGAGTTTGTAAGATAAGATCCACAAATGAGTGTTGTTAAGGAAAGGAAAGGATAAAGCTCTCTAGGTTCACTCTTCATATTACACATTTTAGTCTCTGCTGTGCCTCACTTCTGTTATAGATTTAATGAACATCTTCTGACCTTTTCCAAAACAGAGTTTCTCAAACTATAATATGCATGTAAATTATCTGGGTACCTTGTTAAAATTTAGAATGTGATTGAGTGGTTCTAAGTGAGACCAGAGATTCTTCATTTCTCAAAAGATTTTCTTTGATGTGACTACTGCTGGGCTAATATCTACAGTCTGACTGGGAAGGCCATAGGCTTTTTAAAATTTGAGAGGCTCTGCTCCAGATGGATCACCAGATAGTGATTATTTAGTTAATAATAATAATGGCAGCTAAACTTTATTGAGTATTTACTACATTTAATCTTATTTAATCCTCACAACAATCTTATGCTAAAAGTACTACATATCTGTACTATTGTTACAAATAAGGAAACTGAGGCTTTAGAGAGTTTAAGTAAGTTGCTCAGAATCACGTATCTGGTAAAAGGCAGTGCTGGAGTCAAATTCAGTTCTGTCTAAAACCAAACACCAGTTATAAATCACTATGCTACCCTGCCTCTTGATATTAATGTTTTCCTGAGGTATGAGCCAGCTCATACCTTTCTCTAATCTACTTTGACTTGCTTCTGGGAGCCCTAACTATATATAATCTCCATGCAAGTTTGAACTTTGTCTTCTGGACTTCTGGGGACATGTCATCACCACCCCCAATCTTATGCAGAGCTGAATCTTCTAATATCCATGGCGGTCCTACTATCTCCTTTATTGTCAAGACCATTACTCAGCTCCATACCCCAGTTATTTGGGGACTCCTAGGGACTGCCAGCAATTCACTGGTAGCACCACGTACTCTCTAACTCCTAATCAATCCATCCTTCAATTAAATAAACCTTTGACACTTGCGAACATCAGTTCATCTGAGAAAACACAGTGGACACCAGTTTGCAGTTAACGTACATTCCTCATGCCTTGATGACTTAGTTGTGTTATAATAACATGGGAGGACTCCTCTACATTTTGAACTGCACTTGTGTTCTTAGTGGAGAGTGTCCACACTGTTCTATTGTCAAACCATGAAAGGAACTTTTGACAATGAACCTACGTGGTGCTCCACCATTAGACAGTGGGCTCGACAGTTGGTTATTGTTCATAAGACTTATTGACTTCTTGTAGCCCAGGTGGATGACAGATACAAGTTATCTGCCTTGGATCCAGTTTAATTTTTATTATCTTATGTTTCCCAAGAAGGTGGCCTGATGCTAGGAAACTAGGCAGCTCTTCCAGGAACTCCTTTGTATTCCCCCAACCTTGTTGTCATTTGGCTCTAGCTGGATTTTAAAGCCAGTTTCTTCCAATGTGAAAAGAGCTGCCAGGTTCAGAGTGTTTGTTCAAGATTGGGCTCCTTCATGCTGTAATATGATTTCCATGTGCTGGGGCTAAGAGTAATAAAAAAAGTCCTTGGGCAATAATAAAAGAATAGTAAATATGATGATATATAATGTTTATTGAATGTTTACTAGGCTCCAGGCACTGTGCCAAGCCCACATGCAACTTAGTTCTTAATAACCATTTCAAAAGGTAAACTCTCCCTATTTTACAAATTAAGTAATTAAAAGGCAGAGAATAAGCTACCAACCTGAAGGCACAGAGCTGTACAATGGAGGCCAGACCATTTAGACCAACACAGCCTGATCCCTAAGCATTTTTCCTAAACACAGTACTATACTGTGAGGCCATGACAATCAGCCTGTCAAGCCCTCAGTTTTCATAAGATGTTCAAGTTGGTCATGGACAAGTTCAAGCTACATTTTGAGGTTTGTAGCCTGCTGTGATTCCTGGGTCCAGACCAAAGAATGCACTGGAGGCCTCAGGCCTCTGCTCTCTCTGGTGACCTACCATAATTATTGGACAGTTATGTATTTTCTACAATATACAACTATCACCTGAATGAGAGAAAACCCAAACACAGATGGTTTTCTTTGCCCTTTTTTGAAAGACTTATCATCACCAAAGTCACTTTCCTCTT
>PVJD01017827.1:0-16343 GCA_004026545.1 Mormoops blainvillei | reverse complement strand
ATGGAGAGAAGCAACCGATGAAATGCAGAGCTCAAAACGCTGGTTATAAGGATGCTCAGGGAACTAAGTGAGGATCTCAGCAGCATAAAAAAGATCCAGTCAGAAACGAAGGACACACTAACTGAAATAAAGAACAATACACCGGGAAACAACAGTGCAGTGGATGAAGCCGAGAATGAAACCAATGATTTGGAACATATGGAAGCAAAAAACAACCAATCAGAACAACAAGAAGAAAAGAGAATCCCCCAAATGAGGACAGTGTAACCTGCCTGTCAGACAACTTTAAGCCCAATGTTTGTGTCATGGGGGTGCCAGAAGGAGAAGAGAAAGAGCAAGAAATTGGAAATCTATTTGAAAAAAATAATGAAAGAAAACTTCCCTAACTTGGCAAAGGAAATAGACGTGCAAGTCCAGGAAGTACTGAGAGTCCCAATCAAGTTGGACCCAAAGGGGACCACGCCAAGACACGTCATAAGTAAAATTCCAAAGGTTAAAGATAAAGAGATGGGAAGGAGATATGGGGGAGCCCGTGAAGAGGTGAGGGGATTAAGAAGCACAAATAGGAAGTTACAGGATAGCCATGAGATGTAACGGACGGTACAGGAAGTGGAGCAGCCAAAGAACTTACACGCATGACCCACAGACATGAACAACAGCGGGGGGCCTGCCTGAGGGAGTGGGGGTGCTGGGTGGAGGCGGCAAAGGGGTAAAAATCAGGAAAAACTGTAAGAGCATAATCAATAAATATAATTTTTTTTTAAAGCAAAAAAGATTTTTTTTACAAGGAAAAACTGAAATACAAACACTAAAAGCAGAGGGGCTGAGAACGCCTGAGGGGAGAGCAAGGGATGGGCCTCAGCCCCCAGGGGAGCGAGGCCTCGAGGTCTGGGCGGCTCGCAGGCCCACAGCCCACTGTGAGTGACCCCGGGGCCCAGCTGGTCAAAGGGCACTTGCTCAGCAAGTCCAGCTCGGTCCAGCCCAGATCGCTCAGGCGTGGGGTTGCCGCCTCCCGGGGCTGCTTTCCTGGGGGGAGGCAGGCTGGCCACGGGAGGGCTTCAGTGGTCACGGCTGTGGGACCTCTGAGCTGGGACCCCGTGAGCCCTGGGACCGGCACAGTGTGTCCCGGCATGTGAGTAACTCCTGGACACCTTCTCTGAGTCAGAAGAGTTCTCTAAGGGGCCAACCTGCCCATCCCCCAAGTGGCACAGAAATGATCAAGTCAGCCCACCAGACCCGGGAGCATGACCCAGGCTGGATGGTGGTTGCAGAGCACTTTCCCTCTGACACACCAGCTCAACCCTTCCTTAAGCACCGGGGTTCCAGTTCAGCCTCCAGGGTTCTTCACGCAGCACATGGAGATGCCGGGATCCGAACCGCACTCCCACCCCCAGGGAAGCCACCAGGAAAGGCATCCGTCAGGTGGGGGTCAGGAGCCACAGAACCTGTGCCTTCCCCGCTGCCCCCTGCCTTTGGGAGGGGACGACTCCTTGTGTTAGAGACGCGGAACGGGAGTGTGGGGGATAGAGGCTGCAGAAAATACGTCGTATTTGAGGACAGCACCGTTGTGGTTCTAAAAGCAGGGAAACAGTATGTGGGAACGTTAGGGTGCAAACTTCTCAGAGGTGGTGTGTGGCCTGACACCTTTAGAAGGAGCAGTGACACCTGGTACTGAAAGCAGTTAACGAAAAAAGCAGAAGCCAGATGGGACAGTGAGGCCCGGGGGCAGAAGGGCCAGGTGCACTCATTGTTTACTCCCAGAAGCCCCTCGGAAGGGACGGACGGAGGGGGAACTCTCAGGAGGTCCCCGGGATTCCAGCGGGGTCGGCTGTGTGGTCCCGTGACCCTGCGCCCAGAGGGGCGCCCAGTCCTGCTGCACGTGCCTGGGTCAGAAGTCACCTTCACAGATGAGCGGCCAACTCAGTGACCTTCCTCCAGACTCCACATTGGGAGGGTGGGCTCAGAAAAGCGCCCCTGCACGGCCACGCCACACGACGTCCTCGCCCGTCCTTCCCAGATGACCGTCCAACACAGCCAAGCCTCTCCCGCAGGCGGCTCACAGCCGCCGCTGAAGGTAAACAGGGTGGGGTGGGGCACCCCAGTCCCAGGGACCTCCTGCGATCCCTGCGCCCCTAACTGCCATACCGCACCTCGGCCCCGAGCTCCTTGGTGACGTAGCCCACCAACATGGCGAGCAGCTGCTGCTTCAGGGCCTCGCTCCCCATGACCAGTGTGACCAGCTGCACTGCGTCTGTCCCGTCCAGGTCCCTGACGATGGCCATGAACTCACTGAGCAGCCTCTGCTGCTCAGCAGGTGGCAGCTCCATGAGGATCTGAGGGACAGGCTGAAACTGGCCACTCGTCATCCAGGCTCCTAAGAGCCCCCCAACGGCGCCCCCTAGAAGACAAGGAAGGTTCAATGAGTGGGGCCTGTTCATAAAACGGTGGCCTTGGAGCTCGTCCCTGTCATGACAAGTCCACCAGTGGTCACAGCCGTCTCAGCTCCACCATGGTGCTGGTCACAGCCTGTGGCTGGGCCCCCAGGACACCTCCCTGTCCCTAGTCCAGAGGAAGCGACGTGACCCTCCCTCCAAGGGACCGGGGGAAAATCAGCCAGACTTCATCCATTGCCAGAAACCGGTTCCCATGCAGAAGCACGTGGTGAGACGGGCAGGCAACGCTGCTCCAGAGGCGTCCAGCCCGCGGGCCGCATGTAGCCCAGGACGGCTGTGAACGCGGAACCAATGCAAGATCGTAAATGTACTTAAAATGTTATGAAATTTTCTTTTATGATTACGAGTTGCAATGAATTTAACATGTGGCCCAAGACAGCTCTTCTTCTTTCAGTGTGGCCCAGAGGCGCCAAAAGGTTGGAGAGCCCTGCAAGGTGGTAGTTGGCTGTTTCTCCCTCACTGGCCTGTCTGACTTGGGAAGGGGGACGCTCTCCCTGAACAGCTGATGTGAACCAGCTAGACAGCACGTGCTCCTAGTGGGTGCCCCTCCTGAGGTGGCCTGTAATGATGACAGTGGAGGGGGAACCACCCAGGGACACCCTGAGGTCCTCAGGCTGCAGGACACGTCCCTGCGGCAGGGCGTCCTCCAGGTCTGCATGACACAGATGCCATTGCCAGGGCGCCCTGCACGTCTGAAGCCCAGACACAGAAGCTTGTGTTTTCCCCAGGACGCGGTTTCTACCCAAAGATCTTTTCACAGACGCCACCTCAACGCCCCCCTCCTCACGCAGGACGCAGGCTGCGCTGAGGTGTCTGAGCACTTGAGGCTTTTTCCCATCCTCACCAGGCCGGCTGCCCCTGCGAGGCGCGTGCACTTACCAACGGCGAGTCCTGGGGGGCCACCGACTAAGCCACCAACGAAGGCCACAGCACCAGTGACCAGGGCGCCCCTCCCTGACTGTCTGACAGCCGCTTTCATTTTCTTCTCTTCTGCGATGGAGCACAGCAGCCTCATGACGTCTTTCACCGCGATGGGCATCTTGGCAGGCCGGGAGGGAGCCTTGCAGGGGGGTTTCGAGAGTGTTAGAGTAATTCCACCCAAAGGTCACCCTTCCTAGAGTTGTGGGGACGGGTCCTCATTTTCGTGAGAGCGCCCTAGCTCCACTCTGCGCATGAGGGACAGCATGCAGTCATGTAACAGATCTCTGTCACCGAGAGAGCAGGGCAGCGGAGCAGATGGAACCTCTTCTCTGCCGTCTGAATGGCTTCCGACCTGGGGCCGGAGGAAGAGGTGCCCGCATTCATTCCAAGTGAGGCAAAGCGTGGCAGAGTGCGGCAAGTCCCAGCCGGCGTCCCCTTGGGTGACAGGACATCCGGGCTCAGGACGAGCCAGAGAGGGGGAGACGCAGGACTCGGTCGCCACGCTGGCCTCACGTCGCCCGGCCCGCCCTGGGACCCCGAGCAGCGTGTCACATCCTGGGCTGTGGGGTGATTACCCGCCCTCAGGCTGGGTTCTGGAGGGGTGAGCGGACGGGTGTGAATGCGTGGAGAGCGGGGACCCCGCAGACCCTCAGGCACGGTGGCTCCTGGTCGGCATCCTGCTACTAACCGCACCCCTGGCCTCCAAAGCCACCACGTGAAAGGCAACCCACTTCTACTCACGGGACGGGATGAGGCAGAAAGACCAAACAGCCAGAGAATGAAAGAAATCACACAATTCCAGGGACTAGCGCACCTGTGGACAGACGGCAGGAGGAGGAATTGACGTTTGCAGCAATGAACTCAGAGCAATTCTATAGGCTCAGGAGACGGTGTGCTGCCACCCCTGGCTCCCAGGAAACGGGAGGCTGACTTCCAGGAAATGAGTGGGGCCTGTTCATAAACGGTGGTTCTAAAACCCCCGGGGGGGCTGGACAGGCAGGTTCTGTCCAGGGGCGTGGGGTTGGAGTGCCCCCACCTGGCTGGGCGGGGATGTAACATCACAGAGGAGCGTCTTCTCCCTGTAGCTGGAGCCAAGGCTGGGGTCCTTCCCTTTCCGCCCGCCACCCCCGCCCTTCACTCAGGGCTGACCCCTGCACACAGTCACTTAGGGGACCGAGGGGGACGTTGGGGGCCAACCCTACTGGCCAGTGTCTTTCGGTGGATGAGGGTGTTTTGGCCCAGGACAACCCAGACCAGTCTCCCAGGTACCGGGCTCCTCCGAGCCCTGGGAGAGAGCGGCGAGTTCTCAGACCCGCTCTGCGGACCTTCCACGCCCGCCCACTTGGCTCTCAGAGGCCCCAGCGCTGCCGGGGGAGCTGGGGGGAACCCTGGGCTCAGCACCTCTTCCCACTCCGACTCCCAGGAGTCCTGGATCCCCCAACACCTCCTGGATCCTAGGCCCCTCTGCTCCCCAGCGGAGACCACCTGCTGACAGAGAGCATGCCCGCCTCCTCCCCGGAAAAGGGCCCCTTCCATTCTCCCAGAGAACAAGACCGTCCACAGGCCAATGTCACAGGCACAGGACGGCACGTGGCGGAAGCCACTCTGAATCCGGAGGGAGGGCATGACTGATCTGCTCTGTGTAGCAAAGCAAACGAAAGGCGCGGCAAGCCTGCTTCCCGAGGAACTGTTTGCGAAGGCGACAAGAAAGCGGCCATCAGGACCCTGGGCTGATGACGAGGGGGCTGAAAGTAAAACACTGTTTAGAATCGGCGTCACTCCATCATGTCCTCCGCACTGAGAGAAGCCTCCCTCCTGTGGATGGAACTGCCCCCTTCCTGCCCTCGCAGGCAGCCCTCGCACTCGCCCCCAGCGGGAACGCCCCTCGGGCTTCTGCCGGAAGCCCGCTTCCCGACTAGCTCTTCTGCTCCATCTCAGGTAAACGCCTGCTGCTCTCACTTCGAAAGGCCTTGCCCGCTGAGGCTCACAGGTGCTGGAATTTCAGAACCAGGAGCTGCCACGTGGACCTCAGGGTCCGCCTCTCTGGGAACATCCGAAGGCCCAGACATGCCACCCGCCTGCCCGCTCTGCCCCAGGCCTCGCCCACCTGGCAGGTCACCTCACGCCTCTCAGAGGGCCTTCTGAAAGGCTAAGGAAGCTCCCAGACCCCTGAAGACTCATCTGCCCTCCTGAGCGGTTGACAGCCCTTCCTGACCGTCTCTAGAGAACCACCGGTGCCCCACCCCCCACCCAGGACAGGGCCCCGGTGCTGACTTTGGCAAGTGTCGCACTAGGACTCCGCCTGCTTATATATCACACACGCACACCAGGGTTACGGTGGAAGGTCACACGCACGTGGGTTTCTGAAGGAGCTGACGGCCCCCTGCCCCGCACACGCACAGAGGTCAGTGAAGGAAGCGAGGACACAGGCACCCAGCACCCCAGGCTGGTGCGGCAGGTGACAGCGCCGGCACCCGGTGAGCGCGGGGCGCTGCGGGCCGGGCCGGGCGGCGCCTGGGTCCCAACCCGCCTCGCGTTTCCGCTTCCTCCGGGCGCGCCCCGCGCCCCGCGCTCCGCGTCTTCATCCGGAAAATGAATGAACCCCGGTCCCCCAGCAAGTGCAGGGCAGGCTCCGCGGCCCCGGACGCGCGCCCCTCCCGGCCCGCACCTGCTGCAGGCCCGCCCGCCGCCGAGCTGTCCCCGGCGCTGCTCCCGGGGACGCTGGGGACGCCCGCCCGCCTGCCGGCCGCCGGAGGGTCACCCGGTCCTGGCCGCGCCCAGAGCACCGGCTCCGCCCTTCCACCTTCCGGCGCGGCGCGGGGACCTTCCGGGTCGCCGCCGAGCTGGACCCAGCGGAACCGAGTCCTCAGGGCGCCGCCACCGCGCTCGGGCCTCTGGCCACGCTCCTGGCGGCAGGACCCCCGGCAGGGCGCGCGCCCCGGGGACCCGCCCGCGTGTGGCGTTTGCATCAGCCTGGTCGCCCAAGGCCACCGCTGCCCTTCCCCCAGCGTACACGGAGCCCTTCTCTGCCTTTGGCCCGTGGGTCCTCGGGCCCGGCGCACACTCGCTCCCGTAGCCCCGCGGAGAGAGCTCGGGACCTTGGGAAGTGAATGGCTGAAGTAGGGTTTGGTGACAATACCGGCGAGAGTCCAGTAGCAGCCGTGCCAGCGGACACCCGGGCCCCTGGCTTTGGGGGATGGGGGTGAGAAGACCAAGGGTAGGCTTCCTCCTAGCGCCCAGGACAAAGCTGGCGCTGGGGGGCCTGGAGGGTGCCAAGGGCCCCGCAGACATCCGAATCCCCGATACATAGATGCTTATAACCGCCACACTCCATGTGAGCGCTGTGCGAGCTGCCAGTCCGGTGTCTTCTTTGGGGACTGACGGCAGGAGAAGCTGTCTGCACCTGTAGAGTCAGGGCCGGCTGAGGCCTCACTGTCACACCGTGCGGGGCGGCAGCCGCGGAGCATTCGAAGAAGCCCTGTCCATCTCTGGGTGGCTGCCCCTGCAGGTAAGGGGCCCACTGCACTATAGAGGGGCATATGGAGCCCCCAGCACACGCCACACGCACACATGAGACCCTTGAACCATCTCAAGTCTGCAGAAGCCCCCTAGGAGCTTTCCACGGCCGTCTCACGAATCCCAGCTGCGACCCTGCAGCGCCGGCAAGGTTGTCACCGCCATTTCGGATAGGAGCCCGAGCCCCAGGCAGAGAGTGTCAGCGCCACCCTGGGCCCATCTGGCTCTGAAGCCCTTACTTGAGACCAGCACTCTGCGTTTTTAAATCTTGTATATCATGCTTTTTCTGTACCTTTTCTGTGGTCAGATATGTGTAGATACACAAATACTGCCCGTGGTGTCACCGTTGCCTACGGTGGCTGGTGCACTCACGCCGGGCAGGTGTGTGGTCCAGGATTCTGCGACGTTCTGTGACGTTCGCACATCAACCGAACTGCCTGACAGCGCGTGTCTGGGGACATATCCCCTTCGTCCAGGGACACAGGACCATACATATAAATACAGCATTTTTAACCACTTCCCTGAGGTAGGATTGGCGCACTAAAAGCCGTACACGTTACACGATGACCCACTCGCTGCCTCCCCAGGGACACAGCGCAGGGGCCGGGCGGATGCAAAGATACAGGAGGGACAGATGGGTCGACGCCAGGCCCTCGAGAGAACGTGGGCTGCAAGAAGTCAATCAAATCTTCAGCTGGTCAGGTCTGAAGCCCAGTAGTGTGGCACCCAGCACCACGTCCCCCTAGTGGTGGTGGTGTCTCCAGCGTGGGGCTCCTGGGCGAGGCACCGTGTGAGGTCCTCGGCACAGGGCTGATACCGCCATAATGCTCACTGTCCTGAGGAAGTTCTGGCTGGGTGGCCTCCAGAAAGCCATTCGGTTTCTCTGTGCCTCAGTCTCCTCTGAGAAGTGACAGTCGTAACCCTGGGTGTGTCATGGGACTGCTCTGAAGACCAAAGGAGGTGATGTGCAGAAATCTAAATTACTCCTGTTCACTTTGTAGGGTATGAAAATGACCAGTGACCCTGAAGTCGCAAACACGAGCATGGCACGCCCAGAGGTCCGGGAACCGCCCTGCCCCCTTGCCCCTCGCAGTGCACCCCATCCCTGCCGGACCGACGTGCCCTGAGCGCTGGGTGGTGTTCACAGAGCCAGCCTGAGCCAGAGCTCAGCCGGCCCCCCTGAGGCCAACACCACCACCCCCGCCACGTCCCCGGAGGCTGAGTGACCAAGCGAGCGCCCGCCTGCCGCGTCTTCAGGAGACGCGCCCACAGCCAGGGCTGCGCGGCCCCAGGTCCGGGCGGTGCGCACACACCTGCTACCTCTTGATGAGAGCACACACATGAGCTCCAGAACATTTTGAAAACTGGGACGTTGTGGTTGGTGTTCTTTTTATTTTAAATTACCTCTGAGAAGACACTGTAATGCTAGGGATTCCTGGAGGCCTGGCCCACGTCCCAGGCCCGCGACACCCTTCCGAAGGGCCTCTGAGTCTGTATCCCGAGGCAGAGGTGGTTCCCCTTGTCCCCGGTGGCGGCGCCCCCCAGGACGCATGCCGTTTCTTTCATCTGTCACATGTTCAGCACACCTTGGGGCGCGTACCAGGTGTGTTAGTCTGCTGGGGCCCCCTAACAGGGCGCCATGAGCTGGGTGCGTGAAACAGAGCTTGGCTGTCTCGTGGTTCTGGAGACAAGAAGTCCAAGGCGCCGGCAGGGCCCTTAGGGAGAACCCCGACTTGCCTCTTGCAGTGCCTGGGGGCGCCTGTCTGTCCTTGGCCCTTCCGGGCTTGCGGCCGTGTGTCAGCCATGTCATTCATTACGTTGTCCTCCCTGAGAGTCTGTGTCTGGCCCCAAAGGCCCCTTTCTTACAAGGACACAGTCACATGACCTCTATTCGATCACATCTACAAGGTCCCCATTTCCAAGGAAGGTCACAGGCCACAAGCACCTGGGGTCAGGACCTCATCGTAGCTCTTGGGGCAACACCGTTTGACCCGTGACACAGGGGTCCCGGCGTTGGCTGCGGGACGGTCATTCGCGCGCACAAGCACAGCAGAGGGACAACCTCGCCAGGGCGCTGCACGTGCAGCCGACCACCGCCTGCTTTTCGTCTGCAGAGCACTGACTCTGAAACGGGTGTTGAAGGACAAGGTGGCTTTGGGACTGGCGCTGAGCCCATCCCGGGTTTCATCACAGTCCTTCTGAATAACTAATTCACCTTCTTCCTCAGTGTTTACATCTGTCAAATATTTGCAGTCAGTTCTCCTGTCCCTTTAGTTGTCACTGAGCCCCGCGCTGAGGATTTGCTGTGCTGTGGCGGGGGGTGGGGGGACGGGGGGGTGCCAACCTCCTCATCGTCATTGTCATCGCTTCCTCCCAGCCACCTTCAGAGCTGCTGAGTCTCCTCCAGGTCCCCAAAGTCAGCAGTGGGAACAACAGGTGGCTTGCAGGCCCTCGAGCCCCCGGCTCCTCTGTAATTTTCTTCAGTTTCCCCAACGCCACATCAAATAAACAGGCCAGGGGAAACCAGCGTGTTCTCAGTGCAGCTTCCAGAAGGATCTCCTGGCCCCTGCTGCCCCGCAGACAGTGTCCTCCACGGCAACAGGAGGGTTGGTCCCAGGTCTCCGCAGCCTGGCCTGGGGCGAGGACCCTGCAAGGAAGAGGACGGGGAACGCCTGTGTGACCCTCAGGGTGGGGGCCGGGGGGACGTCCTCAGCAACTGTGCCGGTGATTACCGTTGGACTTCTGCTGGAGGTGCCGGGTCGGTGGTTGGAAAAGCTAGACATTCTTTTTTCTTTTTAATTGTATTTATTTATTTTTAGAGAGAGGGGAAAAGAGGGAGAAAGAGGGGGAGAGAAACATCGATGTGTGGTTGCCTCACATGCGCCCCCTACTGGGGACCTGGCCCGCAAGCCAGGCCTGTGCCCCGACTGGGGAATCAAACTGGCGACCCTTCGCTTCGCAGGCCGGCTCTCAGTCCACTGAGCCACACCAGCCAGGGCTGAAAAGCTAGACATTTTAAGTTAGAATGTACAAAGGGAGCTTGATAGAACTGAGATCCACCCTAAATCCCTTTGTTGGGAGAATACAAGGATGCCCTACTTCAAAGTCTATGGTTAGATTTTAGTTTTCCAAATAAAGGGTGGTGCTGAGAGCCGGGCGGGCCCTGGAGCCAGGTGACAGGTGGCACCTAGGGGCTGTGCAAGACTAGGCTGCTATAAAACACTTAAAAAAAAAATCCACCTTGTCTTCTCTTTCAGGTCTTGCTGAAGAGCTCTCTGTACCCAGAAGACTTATTTCCAGTCGGAGAAGAATGATTTTCCGTGGGTCTGTTGAACATGTAATTCTCACGCAAGTATTTCTATAATTATCCTGTTTCCGTCATAACACTGTTTCTGGAACAATAGGACTTTTATTGTATTGCCGAATCGGTATAATAGATGTTTTATTACAGAAAATTATGGGAGAGTCCCTTTTATGATTCTGAAGTTTTCATTTCAAATTGCTCATAGGTTGGAAATTCCTCCTCCCAAGTAGTTGTGAGTTGGATGCCGCCTTGGGGTTTCGGCGGGTTTCTTTGTGGGGGAGCGTGTTGAACTGTGGTCCTGCCGGAGGTTGTGTCCAGCGAGAGCTTTTTCCTTTGCACCGTCGCCCCGCCCCGGGTGTGTTCCCGTGTTAGCGCGGGGTGCTCACGACTTTCTAAAATGCCGATCTAGGTTGTTCTCTCCATGTCTGCGTGCATGAGCCCACTCAGCAGCCATAACAAAACCCACAGACCGCGGGCTCCAACGACAGGCTTTTCTTTCTCACAGTTCTGGAGGGTGGGCGTCCACGACCAGGGCCGTCTGTGGCAGGTCCCACTCCGAGGCCCGTCTCCTCGGTCCGCAGGCCCGCCGCGTCTCCTCTGTGCACGTGAGGAGCAGCGAAATCAGGGCTTCAGCATGTGGATTTGGGGGGTACACAATACGGTCCATAGCGCTGCCTAGCTTTTATTGCTGTTGCTGAAGAAAGTCCCAGATGCTCTGTCATCACTGAGGTTGATTATTTTAGGGAAGAATCCATAGTAGTGAGAATGACAACAGAGAACTTGAGCCTTCAAGTGCAGCCTGACCTGGTAACGTCCCGTTTTGGAAGGCAGCCCCGCGGGACGGTTGGGGGGCCGTAGGGGCTGGAGTTGTTCTTGGTGACACAGGCCTCAGAGCCCCAGCCGCCATATCCTACGTCATGCGTCCAGTACGACGGTTGAGGGAAGGCCCCCTCGGGGGGTGGGCCAGCCTCCTGCCTTGGACATGAGGTCCAGCCTGAGGCCCAGTCGACCTTTGCACACCGGAACGGTTTCAGGACCAGGAAATGTGGGACGCTGGCCGCCCACAGCAGCCGGCACCACCAGAGCGCCCGCTGAGGTTAACCGTTGTTTCCACGTGTCCCTGGTCAAACACACTCCCCGCTGAGAGTCCAGAGCCACCGATGGCGGGACACGTCCCGGGCGCTGGGACAGCAGAGAGTCCCCAGTCACAGCCTCTACGTAGACTGAGCTGAAATCAGCCTGCCTCCTCACCCCTGGTTCCCAGTGATCCCCTCGGCCCCTCCAGGAGCTAGACGGAGGGGGAACTGCCCATGGCTGTGCCGTCAGGAACAGAATCAGAACAAAGTCCAAACCCCTGGCCTCGGTTCTGCCCGCGGCACGCTCTCTGCTGGGGGCAGACCTGGAGGGCGCTCGAGGGGGTGAGTCGTGGAGGCTGAGGACCTGGAAAGGCAGGGAGGCCCGGGGTGGCACACACACACGTGTACACATGCTGTGAGCCCGGAGAGAATCAGAGAGGAGCCTGCTCGGGGGTCCCCCCACATGGAGCATGGCCAGACAGTTTGGTGCTCCCAGAAGAGCCTTCTTGGGGGGCTCAGTGCCTTAGGCGGGGGTGGGTTTGAACTTGGGTCCCACCTTATCCCTGCCGCATGCCCATCCCACAGCACAGCTGTCCCCTGCAAACTTCAAGGCTTTTAGGGACCACAGTCCTGACTTCAGGGTGGAAGCCCATGGGGACAGGGACCCACTTGGCTGGGCCACCTCTCTGCTAGGAAAGCGGAGACCCACCTGTGTCCCCATCAGCACTCACCCCACCCCGGGCACCTCGGGTAATGCTCCAGCCCCCAACAAGGGACGCTCTGGCGTGATGGTGTGGGAGACCAGTGTGCCAAGCCAACCAGCCGGCAGCAGCCCGACCCTGCGTCGGGCAGGGACCGAACATCGCACGTGGATTTCAGCTGGGCGGGCGGCGCCCCAGACGGCACCAGCGTTTCCACACCTCCCTTTCTGCTACGTTCCATCAAGCAGCATGCAGGCCATTCCAACAAAGTAAATGAGCTACGGTTGGGTTTTCATTTTATGGGCAAAACTTAAAGCCCACCCGTCCTCTTTTATGGAGAACGCCAGGCCCAGGCAGCGGGTGCAGGGCGGTGTGGCGCTGGACCGCAGGCAGAGCCCCCAGCCCGACTCCTCCGGGTGCCCACTCTGCCCCAGCGCAGGGAGAGCCCCAGACCTTCCTGGGGCATCCCCGAAGCACCTTTAAGCTGCCACGCCTGGTGCCCCAGACCCAGAGAGGGTTCGATGTCACAGCGCTACCCATCCCGTCGCCTGAGGAGGAGCCCTGACCGGGACAGCCTGGTTCTGGAGGGCGATCAGTACCCAGCCAGGCTCGGCCCAATTTATTGGCCTCTTGCTTCTCTCTTCCTGCTGGACCAGCCTTAACACCCCCTACCCCTACCTTTCCTGGACCCCCCGCCCAGAGCCAGGGTCAATAAAAGGCTCATCCGTGCAGGCCTGGGCGGTGGCGTCCAGGATGCGGGCAGTGAATGTTTCTGGGCAGGTGCCCCCTTCTCCTCGGTGGAGGGAAGCAGCCGGGGCCAAAGTTCGCTCGAGTCACTCTGGTTCCAGTGTGACTTATGTGACATTCCCCCTTGTTGTGCTTGTGCGCATTTTCTGAGGTTGTTTTTTTTTTAATAGCTTTTCTTTAAAAAAAAATTATTTATTTTTAGAGAGAGGGGAAGAGGGAGAGAAACATCAATGTGTGGTTGCCTCTCACGCGCCCTCTGTTGGGGACCTGGACCACAGCCCAGGCATGTGACCAGACAGGGAATGAACCCGCGACCCTTTGGGTCGCAGGCCAGAGATCAATCCACTGAGCCACGCCCGCCAGGGCTTTAATTGCAGGTTTTCATTCTTGCCGTATATAGATATACAGACATGCTTACGCGACAAAGACAATGTCATCTTGAGAAAACACACTGATCTTGATTAAGTCTCTTTCCAGATCTGTCGGTGTGGGAGGCACCACCGTGTCGCAGGACGGTCCGTGGCCCGGGCCCTGGAGAGGTCAGGGGTTTTCTGAGACTGCTCGGAAAGGGAGCTCCTCGGAGAGGGGGGCCGAGGGGGACGTTCAGAGGATGCTCTGGAGGGATTTGCAGTGTCTCAGACAGAAATATAACGACTTCTTTCATCCTCTGCAGAGTCTGGTGCTCAATTCACACCGTTTTCTTTTTCTTCCCGTCACGTGAAATCCATATTTTGCCCTTACTCCCTTTCAGAACTTCACCCAAAACGGCGTCTTCTCATCCCTGTGAGTCACCGGCTGTGCACCGGAGTCACTGCTGGAGGGGGCTAGAGCCGCCACCCAACCCAACTGAAAGCCACTCCGCCCGGCCCAAGGCCACGGCGCCTTTTATCTTAGGAGCCGTGCGGACAGTTCACGTCACACCGCACAGGTGCCCTGGAAGCGCCCGTGGGGCAGGCTGTAACCAGAGCCTGCGCCCCCCGTGTCTGTCCCTGAGCCCGGTGGGGCGATGGACTCTGACGTGGGGCTGAGGCACACGGTGGCATGTCTCCCCTGCACAGGCCTGCTGGACGCTGGCCCGGCACCCTCCGTCCCCATTCACCTGCGGGAATCCGTGCGTGTCTCAGGAAACCTCGCGCTCTGCGTGGTGTCCTCCACGGGCCACCCGGATGCTCCCCAGTTATTTCTTGGAGGACCCACGAGGCATAAAACGTGGCGCTTTATTCTAGATCCGCAGGTGACACAGATTTCTCCTGCAAACACCTGACGAAGACCTCTCCCTGGAGAGAAGGCAGTGAGAGGAACCGCTCCTGGAACCAATTTGCTCTCACCCTGGTGTTGCCCACAGTGGAATTTCAGGCTTGAGGGTTGCGCGCAGGACGCGCAGCAAAGCTAACACTAGGGGGTGCTAGAGGTCAGGGAATCCGGGACCGTTGCCCCGGGCAGAGCCCGGGGGGATTTCATCAAACAATCAAAGATCCCCCCTGGTGAGCGCTGCCCCTTGGGGATCGCCCCTGTCTTCCCTGTTTCTGCTAGGAGGCCGACATTCTGCAGCGGTCCCCTGTGTTGGCATGGGGTCTCAGGACCGGTCACGGGTTCCGGAACCCAGGTCTGCGGCAGAGACACCACGTGTCTTACCCACTTGGTGTTCATACCCTTTTGGGGTTGACACAGGCAGACACTTTGTGGTTTTTTCCAGGAAAGTCGGGGTCCGGAGACACCAGCATAACCTGGGTCTTCCCTCAAAGGTGAGCCTGAAAAAAAGATTGGGGCCAAGGTAGCTTATTTGCAAGGCGGTCTCAGGAACCAGAGACAGCGACGGGGGGGGAGAGGAAAAGCCAGCACCAGGACATGTGGTCAGGGCTGGTGGGTCACTGTCAAGGTGACGGCAGGCTGCCCAAGCCCGTGGGAACTTGCGGGCAAGAGATGGAAGCCCCCCGAACGTCCCGCCTGCTCCCTGCTGCCGAGTGTCCCTGGGACTGAGTGTCCCTGACCCTCCAGGCTGCAAGGGTGCAAGGACAGGGCACACGACCCTGTCGGGTGTGAAGGAGGTGGTCAGAATGCTCAGGGGCCTCCCGCAGCAGAACGAGGCCAGAGAAGGGGGCACGGCCCGCAGAAGACTCACGCGTGGCTCCGAAGCTGGGCTCCGAAGCTGGGCCCCTCGCTTAATCCGAAAACGTTTGCTAACCACCTATGAATGGCAGATTTTCCGCTTAGAAGGCTTGCCTCCTGCACTCCGGTGCTTGTGCCCAGGCAAAGGCGTCCTCGCTGCGCCCCGAGCAAATGGGCGTGGGGGCGGCCAGGCCCAACCGTCGCCTCTCTGTCCCCTGGCCTCTCCTGGGCCCTGCAATGACCTGACCGGCACGTCAGTGTGGCGCGGATGAGGAGGCTCAGCCAGCTTCCAGCCCCCGCAGCACCTCCTAACGCCAGCCCCGTTCCCCCTTTCCACTGTCGGGCTCTCTGGACTGTGTACCTCAACACCTTTGTGGGTCGCAGGCCTGGCAAGGCCCATGGGCATGTGACTGAGGCCACCAGAGTTCTCAGGCACTGAAAGCCACCGCACGCCCATGGAGGAGGGGTGTCTCCTCTCTGAGGAACAGCCAGCCGGGCACCCTCAGCTCTGTGTCTAAAGGTGGAGACATCTTCACAGAACGCAGGGCTGGGGGGCTGTGCCATGAGGACGTTCCTAAGCACAGGGCTGAGCACGGAAGTCAACCGACTTTCAGGACTGGCATGCTCGTGGCTGGGCCCACGTCAGGCTGGCTCGACCCAGGACCTCACGTTGCGGTGCCATCTTCGCGGTGCCATGGCCCCAGCTCACACCCCCTACACCCAGATGGCTTCAGCTCCAGTCCTGGAGCCTCCCCTCTCCTGGGTGGAATGACGAGTAGACCCACCCAAAGGGCGAGGTTGGAGAGGGAGAAAGGAGGCCCCCCAGGAAGGCTGGGTGCTCTTCCAGTAATGACGACTAGGCACTGGGCAGGAACCGCGTTCCATTACGGGAGAGAGGAGAGAGCAGAGGCAGGTGTGGGAAGCCATCAAGGGGACCCACGCAGCTCTGGCTTGTCCTGTGACACCCAGAAAATGAAAGAATTAGGTAACCATGGTGAAAAGAAGTTTTAAAAACCACCCCCACCAATGCTTCAACCTCAACTAGATTTTTTTCAGGGAGGAATTATCAGAATAATTTAGGAAAAGCATCTTTGCCGGTGAGGACAAGGTATGGGTGGCCATCTGAACCCTCTCCAGGGTCCCACAGGCTGGAGTTTCACCTCCCCACCTTGGCCACGCCAGTCTCTGCAGCGAACCTTTCCTCCGTTCGCCGTTGTTCCACGGGTGCCCATGGGGCTCCTGCCACGGGCACCAGCCAGCCCTCCCCGCCGATCTCAGCAGGAACCACAGAGCAAGTGTCCCATTTGAGGGAGGCGGCTGATGAGGTAAAGGTGATTCAGAAAACAATATGGGAACAGAGGAAAATAAAACAAGGTGATATGATAGGTGTTAGAGAGACGACATAGAAAGAGAGAGAGAGGAAGGAAGGGAGGGAGGGAGGAAGAGAAAGAGAAAGAAAGAAAGAAAGAAAGAAAGAAAGAAAGAAAGAAAGAAAGAAAGAAAGAAAGAAAGAAAG